>JAQFZB010000627.1:0-12061 GCA_034695165.1 Desoria trispinata | reverse complement strand
GACGTTTTAGATTAGCCTATTGTAAGGGTTCAATCTTACTATTACAACTACTCCGAAATCACTCAAAGAAAGTAGTTTTGTGCTAAATTGAGAAAACATGATTACATAAATAACAATTAAACTCGTACTTTATAATATCTTCAGGTGAATATAACATATATAACATCCCTGATCGCCGTATATGCCTTTTAATTATTGTTTAAAAATTCCATTATGATTAAAGTGCCCTTCTCGACGAGCCAGTTTTATCTGATTGCACGGCATAAAATTGCCAAAATCCAGAATCGTGGTAGATGAAGGATACAAATAAATTTGTTTTTAAATACCTAATGATGGAAATTTAAATGATTACCAAATTATTTGAATTAAGTTTGTTTGTTTTGTTTGAATTAAATATAATTTATTGTGGATATAGCAATATAGTCAGGTGGTGGATCGCACTATAGAGGGGTCATAACTCTCAACTGGTGGATTCATATGATCAAATTTTACTGTGAACTTCACATAAATAATAGTGCTTTACATTTAAACAGCCAAAAAATATTCACACCCTTATTCAATTCTGTGTAGCCTATCTTTGGGAATTTATGTAAATGCCCACTTATCTGTATTGGGAATTATCCATAAATCAAGAAATAGCTCCCAATATATAAAAGGGAATTAGGTATGACAATTTGAATCTTCAAACACGATTGTTTTCTCCATTGTATGGTAGAATATTTAAACTTTCACGTAGAAATAATATCTTTTTAGGAAAATCAATTAACATACGTTTCACTAGTATTGCAGTATTACATTTATGTAAACTATATGACTAATGCTCGGCGTAGTAGTAATTAAGAATTGCGATGGAATACTTATTCAAAATCTATTTAAATTGTTCATTAACGTATTGAGTTCAATGATATGTTAAACCTAATCTAAGCTAAAGTTGTGTTCCAACCTATAGCTTTGAGGTTTAGCTCAAAATTCGTTGTTAAATGGGAAATAGAACATCCGATCAAACATAAAACAATTAATTACTCCAAGGACAAAACACCGAACACAGTGGAGAACAGATTTTATAGAATATATGAAATGCTATAGAAGAAAACACAAAAATAGTAAGGCTTAAGCAAAGAGTTCACCCATATTGCAGTGCCATTTATAGGAAAATATACATATGGAAATAAGCATACAAATAAACCAAAGTATTTCTAAAATAGCCAAAGTACGATAAAGCACCAGCACCTGAGAATCACATTTTTGACGGAGAGTATTTGCAGAAGTTGGTGTGCTGGGATTTATTACAGGTATTCGGACTGCGTAACTTCATATTGCTGAATATGATTAAAAGGTGGCTGAGGCTAGCACTCTGTGGTTTCAACATAATCCGGTCTTTGAATGAATTCTAATGTAATAGCATGTAATGTAATGTATATAATCCGTTAAATCATCCTATTTAATAGATTGATGATAATCAAGAGGTGGAAATAAATATATTCAAAATTGTCAACTATTTCCGAGTTAAAACCATTCGTTTACTTAAATTTCGTACCATTTTATTCTGCATGGTATAACTTGAAAATATTTCGTTTACAAAGTTAATTTTGGCAGCTTCTGAACATGCAGGCTGAAATATTTTAGTAGATTTAATCAGAATAATTACATACTTGCCAATGGATATCCAATAGAATGAAATGTTATGGATTTGAATCCCTATTTGTAAATGGAATGTACGATTGAAATTGAAGGAGAAAAGAATGAATCATTTAAATATGTTTTACTTGAGCTTGGACGTTAAAGATTCAAAGGATTCATTCATCTCAACACTCGTATACAATGCTACCAGTAATACCATTATAGCATAATAAATTAAGGCATGCATGAGACAGCATTAAGTGTAGTTTTTTCTAATATAGTGGGAGTTAACAAAAAAAACTTCCCATCATCAACCCCCAGTCAAAGTGTAACAGATGAATACAATATGCACTATATATATATATTCGAGTTACTTATGAATAGAGCATATAAATGAACAACCAGTTGTTGCTCAGCTTTGCGTCTAGAATTGAAGTTTTAGATTTCTGTTACTAATTTAAAGGAAACATAAGTTTAGCTCTACTTTAAACGAAAAAATTGCTAAAATGTAAATAGACGGAAAAAAAGTTACGTAAGGGACAAAAGTTTAATAATTTTACCATAAAATATAAAATAATCTACGCTGGCTAAAAATTCTGTTCTTCAAGTTTAAATTTAACATCTACCTTGACAGTTGAGCTCGAAATTGCTTTCCAGTAAGTAAATTACTACCTTGAGTAAGAATCTTAAGAACTAAACTCAATTCTATCATTCGAGGTGAAGCAATTATACAAGCTGTATTTTAATTTTATTGTTGCAAAAGTTTCTTCTCGTTATATTGTAGTAAACATGAAATAATGGATGAAATATGGAAAATTATTAGCTCAGTGGATGTAAGGGTAATTTCAGTATGCAATATTAAAGAACAAAACTTTTATACATAATTGTCGGGCTGGTCTATTAAACTTAATATTCGTTTTCAAGAACCTATGTCTTATTTTGAGCCTTATAGGTCAAATAAACGCAAAAATAAAGATGACACATTCCGAAAACGAGACCTTCTATACCTTAGTTGAAAATATTATTGTACAGTATTTTTACAGAAATTTTAAGGGATCACAAAATAGCTAAAAAAACAACGTCAAATATAAGATCAAAGTTAAGAAATAAGTTGGAATTTTACGTTTATTTTGACTCCAGCCCATTTAAAGACATTTTAATAAGAGTTGTTTGTTCTAAATCGATGAAATTGAAATCTTTTTATTTATTTTTTTGAATTTTATTACATTACGAGTTTTGTAATTCAAATTCTGTTCTAATAGGTTGAAACTACCTTAAAAGCTGCCGTCAGTCTATTCGTCCGCATGATAACTCTCAAACGGATAACCCCAATTTAATGGAACTTGGCATGAAGTTCTTAAGGACCTTCAAAAAGTATCTTTCTTTGAGTCATGAAGGTCAGAATTGGATAAAGGTTCATTTAGCACGGGCCTATAACAAAGGGGGATTCTACTACTTGTCAAAAATGAAAAAAAGTAGACCTTAAGTGGATATTTGTTAAAAATCACATCAGGTAGTATAATTTGAGACGAATTTTCAGAATGTGTAAGTTTGATAGAAATAAAAGGTCAAACATTAAAAACCCGACCAATATACTATTTATTTTTATATTCAACAATGTTATCGAATTTGAACCCCTCTATAGACTAGATATTTCAGTCAGTCGATATGATCACTTTAAAGATTTATTTATACTCTATTGAGTTGCCAAACGCGGTTATGTAAATATGATATAATCACCCGTAGGGCCTGAAAACTGAACTTTATTTTTTTAATTCTACAGGTGGATCGTACGAATTTGCAGGACATCTTCTGTGTTCATTACTGGATCAGAAAACCAAGTAGACTTACTTAAATTATAAAATAGTTTAATTTTAGAGGTAAGAAGCAGAAACACACAATTGACCATCAATTTGAGTGTAGATATGAAAAAAGATTAGATAAAACGTCTGTCCTTCCTTGATTCCATTCTTGACAATTTTTTGGTAGTAACTCATCTCGTATTGATATACAGTTTGGTTCATAATTTAATTGTAACTTAATGAAGCATTTACGACTACGTTCAGATTCAATGTATATGCTCACAAATTCGATTTGAGCGAAATATGGGTGCAGAATTAAGAATTGTGTTTCAGACCTCTTGAATATTTTTCCTCTCGTCTTAATTCTCCCTCATATTGTTAATCATATTTCTTTGGAATTCTTTTAATCATATATCATATATTTCTCATCAACTCTATATTAATTTAGGTTACTTTTAGCAACAATATTTGGATTAACTTAAATTCATTGGGATATAATTAAAATTCCCTAAAATACCGCCACTATTACTATTAACTGAATAGACAGCTACATAAATATGTCATATGATTTCCATAATTAAGGTAAGGTTAGAATAACGTTGAAGTAAAACTAAAACTAACATTTGTTCTAAGATATATAAATGAAAATAATTGAACATATTTACTAATTTTTTCCAACAATCCAAATGTCCAAATGAGATTTGTGCGTCAGAGGAAATGTTCAAGGTGAAATAATACACCATTTGAGATCATGATGACTATGCATCATTACACTTTCTATCAAGCCTGATTTTACTTTTCCTAAATATAATTTTTAACTTGAATACAAAATTTATATTTGTGTATTTCAGTCATAAATAACGCTTTGGCTTAATAAGTTAATCTAGAGAATATGACTACGCGATATTTATTCAAATGAACATTTTCGACCCCAGCACACAACTTTTGATGATAATAATATCCTGATTTATATTAGTTAAACTATAATTAGTATATTATAGATATTAGTAAAACTGACCCTTGTCCTGCTCTACTCATGCTACGATCTAACTTAAACAACTCTTTGACAACAATCGCAAGGCAAATAGCAGAGGGTATGTACAGGTTCCGTAATGTCTCATGATTTCAGTCTCCTCGATCATCGTCGTTATCATACCAATACCAGTAGAGTATTCAATTTATCTTTAATTTATAATATATTTATTCAACTTTTTATATAATTTTTATATATTTAATTTAGTCTTGTCAGATAAGCCAACATTTGATCATATACACTAGTATAGTATAAGATTGAATTATACTGTAACTCCTGAGATTTATTTCATCAGTTAGTTGGTTAAACTGATCAGTAGGAAAACCAGCGGAACCAGACTTTCGGCATAGCAGAGGTTCCTACCAAAAACAATGACTGTTTTCATTTCTTCAACTCCTACAGTCAGTATGGTATTTACTATCTAGTTATTTGGTGGGTCTAGGTTAGTTTACATTTAGGCGTGTATAGATCCTACACTTTTTTTCACGGCAGGAACTTATTCATTTGGTTAAGGGACTTAGCAAACGGGTCTAAATTCCGTAAAATTGGGTTCAAATACAAATACACGAAGTCAACTCGAAACAAATTAGTTGTCGTTTGAAAGTAAATGCTCGTATCACTGGCTGTACCCAATAATGATGTAGGCCGCTGTTTATATGACAAAAGTAATAATATCAGCATTGTAGAATGAATTACTGTGTAACAGATCATTACATAGTACAAAAGATTATACCGTTGAATGGAATAATAACTAAAAAATGTCCTAAATACCTGAATTTATCGAATTTTGAAAACTAAAAAGTAGAAACAATTGTATCGATATGGTCGTCGTGTCAATGTTATTTTGCGGTGCCAATATATATGACATTGTTTTATTGACGAGTTCCAGTAACGCTTCAAATCTTTGTTGCCTGAGTTCTTCCACTTAAAGGTGAATCTCAGCAACCAGTAGATCTCGATGTTCAATTGTTTTATTGTAGAAAGTATTCAGAAGGAATAATATTATAGACAGTCGCTCTGTTACTTTGTTAGATTGATCCATAGTCATAGTAAGGAATATATTAAGAACTTGTGTTCAATCTGTTTGATCGTGTCTAATCGTGTATCTTATATTTTATTTAGAATTAAAGGTTATAGGTCACGTATCTTTTTCAGTACTTATATATATCAAGGATATCCTAACACAGTTAGGATAGCCTTGGGATGTACGGGCTCTGGATTATCAAAAGTTTCTGTTAGCTTGGTTGCAATTTTAGCCGATATTTCGGCCACCGTTAAGTTGTTAACATACGCTAACAGTTTTCTAAGGGTTTTCTGTATTTTTGCATCTTGTGGGTTCGTGCCTATCGTTTGACTCTGTTTGTGTATTCTTTCTGGCAACTCTCTCCACCATGAGGGAACTTCTTCCCATGGGGTTTGAGTTTCCGGAAAGACATACACGGGCATGGTGGGACCTACCGGCCTGATTAATGTCCGTTGAACTAGTTGGCTATGGATCTCACGTAGAGAGGCGAGCTCAGAACTAAGCTCATCTCTACTGAGATCTATTTCTTCCATCTGTTGAGTTAAATTTAGCTCATTATTTATATCTGACTGTAATTGTGAATTTCTATCTTTAATAGTCCAATTGTTTAGCCCAGAACCTATCCTACGAATTACCCCAGGATCAGGCGAAGTGGATTCAAGCTCTCTTCTACTGCCGGGTGCCTTCCGTATCGATTTTCAACATCTTTGATCCGACAGTAGACTAAATCTATTAAAGCCTTGGCTTTTAAATCTCTTTCTAGCTTAGCTAGCCTTTCATCTAAGGTGTTAGAGGTCGAAGGCAGTTCGGATGAATACCGAGCTTGAAACGGAGAAGGTAATTCTGGCCTATGCAATGATATAACAGGAGCTAAATAATGCCCTACGTCTCTTTCTACGCTGATTAAACTGTACATAGATACTCTTTCTACTTGAAAATCTTCAAGTTGAGCGTTAATTCCTATTCCTCATGCCTCAAAGCTCGTATGTCCCCCAGGCTATAGCCTAAATCTAAGAATGTTGTATTTTTAACATATATATGAAGGCTAATTCCTGTAATCCTGCCTCATTTTCTATCAATCCCGTTTCGGAGTTATTCTCTACCTGGTCATAATGCACTCCCTTCATCCTCATTCCTCTATGATTACGTAGTATTTCAACCTGCTGCCTAAATAGTTTTCTTAGACGAAAGAAGACTACTAAATGGCCTATGGTGGCTTTCGTTTAATCTTGTATGGCATTGACTAATTCCCTAGAGAACGTAAAGACGTAAGTGTAACAGTTATGAATTCTAAGTTCATCTATAGTCCTTAGCTGTACTATTCCTTCTAATCTAGAATGCAAAGTGAGAGGATGCATGAACGGCGTCGGATTATCTCCTCTGACAAATCTATATTTCCTAACTAGAAATAATTCTGTATTCGAGATGGGTCCTGACGCTATCCTAGATATGAAGAAAACTGGGTGCAAAAAGGGAGATTGTGGAGGTCGAGCAACCAGAGCTGGCAAAACTCATCCAGAAAATATTTGTTGAACCACGCCATGATCAATTTAGGTGTTGGTGCCCGCCGCTAGATTCCGAAGAGCTTCGTGAATCGCTTGTTGCACTTGTTCTGTTGTTAGCCTTAGGCGTGGCTCCGCGGGCTCAGAGAACTTCAGTCGCTTTGGTCCGTTTCGGCTCATTTAGCAGCACGGGTGTACGGATTCTGTGCAGGGGCTGTTGAAATTTGACATAAATCATATTCCGATTCTGGAGCTCGGATTCACTGCACTCTCCACGCTCGCCGCTTATACCTATTTTTGCAAAGTACACAAAAGCATACCATAAATATTAAAAGAATTACTACATCGACAATGCTTATGGTCACCAAAAAAACTTTCAATTTGTGGGTAAACTCATCTTCAGTTAAGGCTGAAGCATAAGACACCCCGGGGTATGCTCCTGCAAGAACTCGCATTGGAGCATTTACCCTGGCTGTCTTATAATAAAGATGGATGACAGCTAAAGTGAGAAGAGCATTGAAAATTAACCCCAAAAGCCCATCGTAGAGAAAGTGGAAGGAAGCATAATGCGATAACCCTGGGGTTTCGACTATATATTCCTTGGACACATTCATGAGCCTATCTTTGGTTACCCAAGAGGCATCATAAATGGCATACAATAAAGGCTGCATCGGCTCTCATGGCTTTAAGGAGTTGTTGATCATTCAAGGAACTCCAGCGTGCGGAAATCGTCACATGAACCAATGGTGTAGTCTGTAAACAACCGCTCGGGGCGTAATCTATACAGGAAATATCAGTATATACATCGACATGTTCTTGAGCACTAAATTTAATAAGGCAGTTGCATGGTAAATCCACAACATATGTGACTAATCGTGCTCGGCACTTCTGATTAGATGCGAGGTGTATCCATTTTTCTGTTTACACCTTATAATAGTGGAATTGGCGATTCCAGTGATTGAGAAATAGTGTCTAATTTGGGCATGCTTACCCAATAAGACTACCGTTACATCTTTCTCTGTGTATTTTACACATAGAAATGGGCATTTCTACCTGAAAATCTCATAAGACGCATTCGAATCCCTGTGAACAATCTGACCTCTTGTTACTGCCTGTCAACTGTGTTGCAAATTGACATACTCTCTATTTTGGAGTGCAGGACTGAGAGTCATGAGGGATCATCACTGGGAACTTATCTACCAAGACAACCAACGACTCAGAATGTTGTATCCGACAAATCTGAGCGGGTTTTTTGTTAGTCTTATGGAGGTAGGGAATCGAAAATAATTCTACCAGTTGAAACCTCTGACCGTGGCGACGGTTGGGAATGTCCATAATTATGGATGTATCCGGTCCCATCACACAACTCACCAATTGGGGGTGATAGTATGTGAATATCCTAGAAATGGGTATCACTAATTCTAAATCTGCCATTAGTAGGCTCCCTAGCAACTTATATAGTTCTCTGCTAAGAGTAGCATGACTAATAGCTAAGGAGGACAATCGCAGATTTGTACAATCAGTATAAACTGTCGAATATCGCATAATCTCTGATAATCGTACAGTCTCTTGTACTGCTTCCATCATCGTCATGACCACCGTAAGCGTATGTCACCTACAAGTAGAGCACTTAGTTTTGCCTGACTGCTATTACTAACTTCGCATAATCCTACGTTTATTTTATGCACTAGAGTTGCATACGTTTGATCAATGTTGTGATTCATATGTATTCTTGTGTCATCTTGCTGAGTAAATTTAGTAAATTTCAGATGATCCTCATGGAAACCCACTGATAGCTGATCATGAAGATCCTCTGTGTTCGATTCTCTATTGGTAAAATAGTCATATACTTTTCCTCCTACAAAACCTAATCCTCCAGCTGCTATTGCGACCTGGGGCTTACGCCTCCCTTCCTATTAAATTACCGAAATTCCTATCAAATTCAATGTCGGCTTTCCGTTCCTTCTCTTCTGAGCTATCTCCACCTTCTGACGTATAATTACTAGTCTGATTAGTCGTAGGTGGGGGTACTTCAAAATCAGGAGTATATCGTGCGTAAACATCCTTCCCTGTTAGAGATTTATGCATCAGGTTCAGGGATTTAGTGAATCGTTCTAGATTTGCTAAAATCGGGGTTAAAACTTCACACAGAGCTGTGGCCTGCGTCTTAGTGAAGCGACGATGGTAATCCTCCACTAGAATGAACCCTAGTCGACCCGAAACATAATGGTTGTTGTCTGAGAGTAGATAAGGGTATCATCAGGTGCTAGACGCTTGAAGTCGCCACTAGTGATGTGGACAGCCGGTTTAGCTGGATCCACCAAACCGGATGCCATGCACACAATAAACCTCGCAAAATAATATATTGTGCAAGTTTGCGTGCTTAACCTAACCAAGTTAATCAGGTAATCATCAGCGAGTCCACTGACAGGAGCTGAAATATCGTCGAGCTTGACGACCATGAACTAGGTAGTATGGGCTAAAGCCCGTAGTCATATTGACGGTAGAATTTAGGGCGAACACGTCTGCCGGTAAATAGATAGCCCAGTCAGAGGTTTTTAAATTTACATAACAAGCTAATATCTGCTCTAAAGATTTATTAGCTCTTTCCACATGACTGTTGCCCGTGCTCACTGGACTTGTAAACATTGGCATGATTTCTAACATGCCTAACAATTCACGATTAATTGTAGCATTATCCATATAAACAAAATCTACTTTTCCAGTGAAGAAAAATACTTTGTTTAACAAGAACTCTGCCAAAGCGCGAGCTGTGGCGGATCTCAAGGGTGTTGGGATGACATATTTACTCAATTGACATATGCAGACTGCTATATGTTGATATCGTCCTGGTATAGATGCCGTTAGGGGACCTATCAAATCGACACTCATGCGGGAAAAAATGTTCTCAGGGATACCATGAGGGGACATGAGGCCTAAGTTTATCGTATTACGACATTTAATTGTTTGGCAAGTGATGCATGATTGGATGTAAGTAATGATATTTTGCATCATAGAGGGCCGGAAATAATAGGGTTTCAGGCGGGCGATCGTCGCATCCCGACCCATATGACCGGCGCCACATACATCATGAGTAATATAGAGTAATTCAGGAATGATCGATTTAATTACATATGATGATTGCATATCTACTACTGAGTACATGCTTTCGCTTGGTTATACGCTTTAACTTGAAACAAAAAAATGCATGTTAGCCACCCAAAGATATTGAAAAACTTGCTTTTTTCAAGGATAGTAGCTGTTTTCCTTGTTATCTTGAGGTATTGTTATTATTATAAAGAAGCAAATGTGTGTTAGCTTTTATTTATTTTTAAGGAAAACGATCTAGAAATATGAATCCAATGTTATTTCCTTGGTGTATTATTAAGGTGATTATAAAGAGGTCACTATTTCATCGTGGAACTGAGTAATTTTGCTGAATGCACTTTTCATACAATGTACGGGTTTGATTACAATATCATTTATTTGTATCCAATATAATCATATTATTCCACTTGAAGCACTATGGCTTCTTCATCATTATCAGAATTTTACGAATTTGCATCATCTGTTGTTTTCGTTTGTGTTTTTCATAGGTAAATCAGAGGAACCACATCCTTCAGGTCCTCGAATCTATTTAAAAACTCCTTACTTGGACTGTAACGAAAAAATACCTCTCTCAATACTTCAGTGTTCTGAATATTGTTGTAAGGAAGGATAATAATTTTTTCAAAGTTAACTAAATATTTGTTATGCGGGCTAGTTTGCTTTAACTAGTATTACTTTCAAGTAATTTTCCCAAAATTAACTAAATATTTGTTATGCAGGCTAGTTTGCTTTAACTAGTATTACTTTTAAGTAATTTTCCCAAAATTAACTAAATGTTTGTCATGCGGGCTAGTTTGCTTTAACTAGTGGGTTTATTTTATTATTCAGGGAGGGATGCGTTGAACATGACACAGGCATATCTGAGTACACTAAATAGATATATATAAATTATACCCATGTACTGTGTCATGTACTATTCTTATATAGTTTGCTTAGTACGGTGAATAAAATATGCCGACAAAAAAACCTGAACAAGATTCACTACACGAGTCTGTCGTTGGTAGAACCACTTTATTTTTTGTGGCGTTTCCGTAATTTTTACAACCAACAATCCATTCTGGATTTAAAAATTTTATTTAACCCCCGAAGGAATTAATAGAAAAGATCAAAATGGTTGAAAAAATCGGAAAAATCGGGCATGACCCGTGTAGGAAATTGAGTTTTGTAAAATATGCATGAACCATACTACCATACTGTATAGAAAGTAGCTAAGAAACTACTAAACAAAGATCCCCCCATACCAAAGATTGGCTCCGGTCAAAATCCATGCTTTTGGTTCCTTTCTCCCTGTAAAATCAAAGGTGAATTGTTACTCCGATGACGGGAATAGTATGCCACCAACGATTAGCCTCCTAAAATGTTAAACAATTACACACATTATAATATAAAAGAAGGTTATTATTAAGTACCTATTTACACCGGATGACCGGTGTTGTATGACCATTCCGTAACATGGAAAAAATCATAGACAATAATAACGTCGTGCGAGCACACATAGTGTATACACGCATATTCACCATCCAAAGGCTAAATAATTGTATCCATGGGATGGACACATGTAGCATCAGCATACCTTTTCGTCATGTTTCGCTGGACAAGGTATCCCCCGTCACGAGGTTGACATTCTATGTTTGCCCATACGTATTGCAACCCAACCACAACAAAAAAATTCTTATGGATACCCTTTCTAGAGAGCTTTCATTTAAATTTGTGAATTTCTGAATAATTACAATAGTAACGGTGAGCAATCTCATAATTTTTTTATCCCTATTCATTTATTATGTAATTTATCTGGTTCTCCGTTTCTTCTAGTGGGGAGTTCATACATTACAAGGTCTCCTATCCTGATATCAGCTTTTCTAAATCTGGAATCGAAACGTACCTTTTGCTTGTGGATTAGCCTTCTCTATAGATGCTTTGACTCTTTTATAAGCAACTTTAGTTCCAGTTAATATGCGATCAGCTGCTGATG
>JAQFZB010000626.1:0-12076 GCA_034695165.1 Desoria trispinata | reverse complement strand
GTATTAGTCATTGGACAAGAGGAAAATATCTGCTGCTGTATGTATATACAATACAAGAACAAGGGTTCTATGATCTATGCTTATAGCTTCTATATGTTGTATGCTTTTCCAGTGGAATTACCTTCTTAATAGAGATTAAGACTTGAGAAGCTCTTCTTTATTTCTTCGTAATGTAAAAAGTCTTCTTTCCAAAATTGAACTATAAACTTCTAATGTGTAACTCTTCTCTTTTAATATATCCTGTGGATTGGATGGATATCCTCTTTTTTTGCTGTTTTTTCAAGTTTTTCACTTTCAGTCCTAATCTCAGTCTCCATTGTATTCAGCCAAACTCCTCTCTATCTTTCTCTATTGCATAGCTTTTTCTTAGCTGCTGAGCTTAAGTTGAAACTAATCTTAAAACTAAAAACTAAGACCACGCGGTAACGGATGTTCCGTATTTATCTCAAACTTCTTTGATCATCATTCATTTAGAATCCTTTCACAAAGTTTTAAATTTCACCACACTATCGCAGTAGTAGCTTTGTGTTCTGTTGCTAGAATGATGCAATTAATGAGATTGAATTCAGACATGATATTTTTTTTATAAAAGAAATTATTTCTGCCATGTCATGGACAATATAATATAGAGATTAATAATGTGTATTTTGTGTATTTTACGTAACCCTTTAGAAACCGTCTCGTTGAATTTTCTCAGGAATTGGAGTTGGACAAGAGCTCTTAAGACTCAAGACCTATGGCCATCTCCATAAAAACACAATAGAAAATACTCATCCTATCCATTCTATCTCTAACATGGTTAAAAAAATTTAAATTGTTTCAACTTTCTTTCTTCTTTCCCGTCTTTCATCTCATTATTATATAAAATGAAGTTACATCATCATGTTACATCATGGGCGAGGATTTTCAAAAGCGAAGCGACCCATTTCGTTTGGTGTGAAAATTGCTATTTTCTACTGTCTTAATATGCAGGACAAAAAAACAAAATGCAAGGCTGGAATTAATAAGATCTGAGAGAAGAAACGTTTTATATTATGAAATCAAGATCTGTTCTTGTGAATTCCCCCCAACTCCGATCTCGTTTTGATACATTTAGAGAGAATTAAACACTTTAAATTCTAAATCCATGAAGGGAACAACCAAGTAATAAGTTGCCTGAGCGAAAGTGGTGGATTAAGTAAAACTGACTGACAATGAGACTGAGTCAGCTTGGAGACATTTATTTAGCCCCCTGCTTCACGTTCTCTCCTCTATTTATTATTAAAATAATGACGATATTTGAGTTAAAAAAGTCTTGTTGGTTGTGTAGCAGAGTTAAAAACTGCAGCATTGTTTACATTTCAGAAAGACTCGAGAGAGAAATAGAGTGAATAAATGAGTCACATTAAATTGCTTCCAGTTTAGTTGTCTAGCTGGTGCTGGTGGTGTAAAAGAAATACTTATGAAGACTTGAAACTGGAGTTCTTTAATGTTTTTTGCCTTCATTGTGAGACTAATCTCAGAGTCTGAAAAGCCAAGACTGCTTTACTGTTGTGAGTCTTGAGTGCGTTGGATACATTAAGATTACTCACACAAGTGGATTTAGCCAGATTTAACAAACTTTGCTTTTTCGATAAGTTTATCAAGAGCTACGTCTCTGTAAGGAAAGAATGGGTTGGCTGCAGCAACATAAATGCTTCATTTCAATTTATTAGATGAAGTCTCTGAGAAAAATGAAAGAAACACGTTCCGCCGACCCCAACTGGATTCTTTTCTATTCTACAAGATTATCCAACAACCAAACCACCATCACCATTATCCATCTCTGGACAATGCTTATATTCCTTCATGCTAACAAATAGCAATCGCATTCCCAGATTCCCACCATTTAAAACGACACACAAACAGATATTACACAAGTTCTATTATACAAAATACAAATACCGCAAAGAATGCAGCATCTCAAATACATATAATATTACCTATGCGCATGGAATATTAAAATGTTAATCCAGATTCATTCTTTTTTCTACTGCAATAATTCCTCAAATGAAAGGATAGCCAGAGTTGATGTAAATAACTTTCGATTGCAGGTTTCTTCATCCGCAATTAATTTTCCCTAAATATCAGGAACTCTACCTACGAGTTCGTGTGTGAGTAATGATTAATCTTACAGAAATTAAGTCAACAACATCAATTTCCTATTTGCTTTATAAATATATCTCTTATTGGTCAGAAAAGAACGTGGCAACTGAAGGAAGAAGGATCTTTTATTTGATTACAAGTATTCAGGAATTATTTTTAGAGTGAGTAAAAAATCCATTTGCAGACACATTATTGGTTGGATTTATTGTATCATATATTTATAAATTAAAACCTTTTTCTCTCTTTCTTCTCATAGATATAGACTAAAAGTATTGATAAAGAGAGAATGCATTTCACTCGACATCTAATCTACAGCAGAGTATTTTTACATTGTTCGCATTTTCTGTTTTTATATCCTACGTGATTATTTTGGAAGTAATGCTTTGTTTTGTAGTAGTGATCACTGCAAGTTAATGTTAATAGAGTGCTGTGCAGAGAATTTATAGCTCATAGAGTTGATTCGTTGATTGTGTTGATGGTAGTTTCGTTTCTTGATGGTGGTGGTTGAATTTTGGATTGTGATGAAAGAAAAATGGTAAGAGAAAAGAACAATACAAAACACAAAGCAAAGTTTAGAATGCTGAAGGCAACAAATAGCAATGCATCTTCTATCAGAGACAGAGAGAGAGAGAGGATATTAACGTTAAGTTTAACTCGCCCCAAAATCTTGAATCTTGAAAGACTTTTTTATTTTCTATAAAAAATACTGCATAATATAGTATAATGGAAAGATTTGATAAAGAACCCCATTGCATCGCACTCGATAGTCCACGACCAATATGTATTAGTTAGTTTGTGTAAAATGTAAAAATGTATAACAATATGTGTGTTCCTTGTGCTGTATATATAATGTATGCAAGATATGTTATAGAGAGTGCATTATTCTTCAACTCTAGAGATAAGTTAACGTTGAGTCAACTTTTCAATATTATGATATCCCTATACAATATGGCTGTTGGTTAAATTTTAAATTACCAAGAGAGAACCAAGCCAACTGCATTTCATTGCATATTAAAGCATAATATCATATCATTTCTATCTTTCGACAAGACACAGACACACACCATAATAATAATAATACTATATTGTATAGTATAATCTTGAAAGAGAAGAAAACTTGAATTCGTTGTTAGATGGAAAGCAAACTACTCACTCATCTATCTCTTCAAGACATTAATGCGCTTCAAACTCAGTTAAAGCCAAAGATATTACCTAGCAACGTTCTTCTCTATATAACCCGAGAATGGGGCATTAGGGATAGAACATGGACTATGTCCATAGGAAAATGATTGTAATAAGGAAAGCAACCCACCCCCAATTGTGAATCATCCCGTCGAAAGTTTCATGATGGAATGTTCTCAAATGTTTCTGTTGGCGTTTGCCAGTCCAACCAAACATTCTATAGTGATGTTTATAATAATGATACAATCCGCACTGCTGCTGCTGCTTCTCTTATGAGAGGAGATGGCATGAAAACCCTTCTTCAAGAAAAGACTTTAATAAGAATTTAAGTTGAATTATATATATTGTAGGCAGGGTTGAAATTTTTAAACCTCACAACCTGTGTACTGATAAAAAGTGGAAAGTCTATTCTCTCCATAAGAAACCGTCGTCAGATTGACTGTTTAAAGTTGAGTCTGTGGATTTCTTCCTTAGAGGAACTCAATAATGATAATAATGCCGTCTTATTATTATGGCTTATTTAGTCAGCCCTACCACCAGACCCACTGAAGTCCAATAATGCTGAAAGAACTTTTAAGCAATGCAATTGGTTCCCTTTCTTTAGTTATTGCTTTTACAGAATTGGGGATATTTATTTTTTTTCTTTTTCAAAAAACATGTAATATTATTGGCATTATAGTTTATGTCTCAAACGCAAATATATACTGTATGCTATATAGAAGGACATTGAAGGCTTTAAAAATTCCATGGGACCATTGTGAAGAGTGGAAAATCTTGCAAATGGAAGTTCCTTTAGAATTGCGATAGTATATTCAAAAAGGATTTCTTGGAGGATTTATGGATTTTGGTAAGAAAGCCAACAAACAACAATGTTCAAGTTCAGACTATTATTTGTGTCGTATTGTTACATTTATTTATTTCATCAGAATGGTTTTGGTGCGTGGATGCATATTTTATACATTTATACTCTAGAATAGACTTTCAAGCTTTTAGCTCTTACGATTAGTAGCAAACAAGTAAGTGTGTGGCACAAGAAAGTTTGTTTCGTTCAACATTTTCATGCAATCTCCAAAAAGTAAAGTGAGTCCAACTACTACATATATAGTATTAAGGGCATAAATGACATACAATACACTCCAAGAGCCAGTTTTCCCGTTTAGATCTTTAGGAACTGAAAAAGAGTATTATTTAATACAGAGTGGGACTAACAATCCATACGAGAGCTAAGCATAACAACTGACTTTTGAACGCTGTCAGTTCACTTCATGAGGTATTTTTTAAATCTAGCAACACGGCAAGCGGAATTTCTCCTGTTTTGTTATGTTTCTATTATGGTTTCCATTGTGTATGCATTCAATTCTTCAGTATCCCAACAAGAGCCAAGAAGAAATTTAGCTTTAGAGACTGTTCATGGTGGAGCTGAATTTTGGAGAATATAAAATGCATAGGTATTAACTATATGGAGAGATATTTGGAGACTTTTTGAAAACCCTAGTGGGGCCCTGTAGATTTCAAACTCTTTGGCTGTATTCAATTCATCCTTTTAAGTTCTCTTTTTGAGTATGAAATGTTCCCTTAAACTCACCGGAGCAGGGATACCCTTAGGGATGAAAAACCCATAATATATATCAATACAATATGTATATACGGATTATGCACTCTGGTGCACTGAAAGACCTTTTCTTCTTCCATGGATGGTCGTCAAACCCTCTATATACCCTCAACATGCTGCTTTAGCTGCAGCCTTATTCTATGCAGTTGTTAAAAGTTGGAAGAATTTTGGACCCCATATTATTATTATTATTATTATTACAGCTAGTAGTAGAGTACAGAGGGGGATGCAGCTCTATTCTATTAACTTTTAGCTGAAACTATCCCTGTGTTATATAACCTGTATTATATTCTGTACATTCTGCCATCATCGTGAGGTTCATGATCATCCCCCTGCTTCTTTCTTGGTTGTCTGACAATGTTAAAGCAAGTTGAGCATCAACCCACTCTTGGAAACTTGAATACTTTAAAGATATAGGCAGTAAACGGTATTAAGAGCAACAGCAGCAGAGTGTTTTCAACCCTTGCGTGTACTTTTTCTATATTTTAAGTGTACATGATAAATATATTATTATAGAGACGAAGTAACTAAAAACCTAAGGAAAACGCTGTGCTGCTGTCTCAAACAAGCGGTTTCTTATAGTATAGGAGAGGTTTCCTTCTAGAGATTTAGAATGGATTTTAGTGGTGATGTTAAAAACTCTTTCCTCCTCAAGCTATATTGTGTAGAGAATAATCTCTCTCTTTTCTCGAATACCTTTAGCAGTCTTGGCCAACCTCTAGCATTAGCTATACACGTTGAAACTTAAAAGTATGTCCTATCTCTGACTATGTGACTATTAACAGAGAGAATAAGGATAGTAGTAGTAGTGCAATGTAATCTTCCGATAATAATATTTCCTTCCATTATTATATCAGCATACTTTTCAAAAAGGACCACATTATCCCAGATAACCAAACTTCTAATGGTAAAGGAGCCAGTCGAATTTTACAACTTTGTGTATGGACAATATAATATTCTTTGCTAGCGGTTCTTTTCTCTCTCTCAACTACTTAGAAAATGATAGTTGCCTGCAATTAAGTGAGAGATTGTTTTTAAAATTTACCCGGAGTGTGTGTCATCAAACAAAATCTCTGTTAGTGTCTCCACACAATTGTGTAACAATATATATACATTTTACAGGGAAATTTGTCAAAGGTTCTTTCAGCATCAAAGTTGTTCAGTTGTTGAGTTGTTGCTCAGCAGTATTAGTTCAAAGTTCTAGTTAGCAAGTAAAGTTCTCTGCTGAGAAAGAACCCACAAGTCCACAAGGAAAGTTCTCACACTGAAAAACCGAACCGATTCTTTGAGATTGAGATAAATGTCTAAAAGTTCCAAGTGTAACAAGAACCTATCGTTGGAATGAGTATTTGAGCATATTTTCCATGACAGAATATTTAAATCAACAACAAGGAAACTGTGCTCTTTCAGGCAGTGATTAATTGTGAACAAGTCACTTGTTGGAAATTCTATAATTTGAATTCATTCTTCAAAGAAACGAAACTGACGTTAAAAAATCTCAACAAGTCTACAAGATATTGAAATTATATTAAGAAACTTCTTTCATGATGAAATGGAAATGTCATCTCATGGAAATTGTTTAATGTGAATTCCCATCTTTTCAATCTCTTCAACAATCTATGAGACAAATTACAAAAAATTTACTCAAATATAGAAGCTACAAAGTTTTTAACATTGAATTTCTTAACTTTGTCTTGGGTTGATAAAAATAAAATAATTCCAAACAACGTCTTCATAACTTAATGTTGAATTTTATTTATGAACAGTAATGTATGTAGACGTTAAACTTTTACGTCTTCTTGTTCATTTATGTTCTAAAGTGTTTAATTGCTCATCTTGAATGTTTATGGTGTATTTATGAGCATTGGTGATTGGTTTTTAATATTTATTACTTCACTAATTGTTCACTTCGATATTGTGTCCACAATTGTACGACAATTCTCTCACACATTACTCAATTTCTTACAGAGTAGATGACATATTAAATTACAAGTACATCTACACTAGTTATACATTATGCATTATTAAAAATTCAGATGGAAAATCATATTTGAAACCAAAGTGCTGCTATAATATGCTTCTTTAGAGTTTTATGATGGTGTTACATTGTGAAACCTCTTGAATAATTATTATATTTATTATTGGAGCAGTTCAAGTGATTTTGTTTTATTATTTCTGTGACATATATAATCATCAAATTTTGGATACAATTATAATAACTAATATTTAATTTAAATATCTGGATCCACGAATATGCATTAAAACTAAAATTGAGTTTTAAAAAGCATGAGTTTAGAGGTAAGTCAAAATGGAGTTTATGAATTCATATATATGATGTTAATGTACTTGATGTTTTAGCAGAAACAATCCCAACAAATTTTAATTTACATGAAAAGATGATGTTTGAATTTAATTGCAGTTGCTATGTGTTTATCTCTTAAGAGAGATTTTGGTAGAGGGGATTTATAAAGATTGTGATTTTGGTAGGCAAATCATAAAATGAAAGTAACAAGTGTAAATTCAAAATAATAATAATAAAGTGGTGATGCAGATAATAACAATGAAAGGCAGTTCCTTAGCCTTCTTAAAAAAATGTTCAAGATATTCAATTTTGCATTCGACAATTCAGCTATTATTGAGGATATACTTTTTCTATTCATCATTATCTGCTATTAAAAAGTTCTACTCATTCAACTTCATATAGGATACGAGATGATAATAGCGGTTGATGGTGGTGGTTGGTGGTAGCTTTTTACTTTTGGTATTAGTAGAAAAGTAATAAGATGCCTAGCTAGTAGAGGATCCTTGAATTTGTATATTATAGTTGGTTGCAAGTTGGTCATACAATACACAAGAGAAAAAGAGATAAGAAGAAAAATCTTTTGGTTAAGGAGAACATGTATGTAAGTTATATTGCATGGTGAGGGATGTTTTAGAGGAGAATACAGGTTGCTTCTACTTACTAACTAATAATATTAAGCTAAGAAGAAGAAGAAAAAATAAGTCTTCTTAAAAGGTGTGCACATAACACAGTCATATATGAACATTTGCCTCTCATCTGCCTTCAACAAAAGGTTTCGAGGGTAGAGAGGTTTTTTCCTTAACTAACTAAACTACTACTGCTGCTATATATCAAGCACCTCGTCCTCCATTTTGCTCTTCCAAACTTTCTTACCTCAAGAATAATAGTAAGAAAAGAACTTATAATATTTTATAGGAACGATGCGAACGATACGATTATATTCTTCAAGTTTCAATAAATAATAATGATGATATTCTTCTACAAATATGTTTTCTCCTCTCAAATAATACAGCAACAAACAAGGATTTCTATTCCATATTTTGATTTTAAAATATATACACAATAAATAGATCTTCTTTGGAGAAGAAAAATCTTCTTAATAAAATCTTGTAATAAATGTGGATATTTTTCTTGGTATTTTTATCATGAGTTGACATCTTCTTTTACAATCTTTTCCATGAATAACTTCCCGCAAGAAGAAAGTTTAATAATAATGAACGAGTTTTCCTTCTTCCTTGCTTTATACGTTCACTCTCAATTGATATAATCTTTTATTCAAGACGGCATAATTAAGGAAACTATTAAATTTGTCATAATTATAATATCTAAAGAGTTCATAAATAATCCATTCTAAGAAATCTGGAAATTTATAATTTATTAAACATTTCAAGTCTTTCTTCTTATTATGAGAGAGCTCCTCATTAGAGTATGCTAGCAACAGAAGGCAAGAAGAAGAACATAGCAGTATTTCAGGATAGTTGAAAAAGTTTGATGTGAATCGGCATTTCTTGACACTATGAATCATATTATTATTATTCCTTATCTGTTGTATACTATGAAGAATCTTGAAATCTTTTGAGAAAACGTGAAAAGAGCAAAATTATTGTTGTAAGCATAAGAAAGTCAGTTCATTCGAATGGAATCCGATTAAAGTTGGAGTGCCGTTCCATCGTTTTCTTCTACTTCTCATTCTGCCGTTCGTCTCACTCATTCAGTTAAAGCCAAGTAGTTTGCTGTTTGTCGCAATTATTGTTATGATGAATGCCTAAAGTATTCGTAATAAGTAAATTGAGAAACAGAGCAGAGTTTCCTTCCGCTCAAAGTTCTTTCTTTGATGGTCTTGAGCTTGTAATTTCGTGAGTAATTGAAATGCCATTCGGGATTTACGAAACCACAACAACAACTAGTAATTCTGCTGCTATATGCTACCACCAAATATAAGCAAGTGCTTCAATTACAATAGATGAATCAGCAGCAAGTAGTGGGAGCACGAGAATCACAGGGAATGAAAGAGTGGAAACATTATTGCTTGACGGAGGAGGAGAAGTTGGAATTACGGAATGTTATTATTATTATTATTATTCAGAGTTAATAATGGATGCTTCATTTCATGGATGGGTACTATTGTCTAAATGAAATGTGGAAATGTTAAATTGTTAGCTCCATATCGTACAGATTTCAACGACAACAACAATAAGAGCTACACGATGAAGGTTCTTATGAGAGGACTATTAAAAATACTAAATTTACTTTACAATTCGATCTTTCCTGATGAAACTAAAACTATCAACATTCCTTTATTATTACATTTAGTGGATACACACTGATTCACAAATTTCTCCTTGTTAATATATTATTTGAACATTGAGTTCCATCCGACCGGCATCAGCATCATTTAGGTCATTACTTATATTGTGATGTGGCTGTGTGGTTTGCGGTTGAATCCATCCATGAAAGTGCGAAATCTCAAGGAACTATACTGCTATTAATGTACCTAAGCGTTCTACTGATTCTGAAACTATATCTATATAGAATAATATGGAATCCAAAACATTACACTTTCTTCTCAGGAGTTATCCTATTACACACCAAAGTCACATCAAACTATCAAACATCATCCTGGCAATTCGCAATTAAATAGACCAAACATAATGTGCACTGCTGCTTCTACTACTGCTCCTCCAGATACTGTTTCATGTTCAATAAATCCAACGACAACAACTGTTGTTAATATAAATTATTTTCAAAACTTTCTCAAGTTCAGTACATTAATTATGCCAACTGGAGACGACCATTTAATTTCATAAAATTTATAAACATATTTGATAATATTGTAGTTAAAGTGTTTTTATATGTTGGTAATCACAATGATGATGGTAATGGTAGGAGAATAAAAGCAGATGCAGACGTACAGAGTTCACGGATCAAATATAAATAGATATCATATAGTCGTAATATAACACTTTAATTTGATTTAATTTTTAAATTTTATTGCATTTTGTTTTGTCTACAATGGCAGTGTTTTTTTAAGTTTTAAAGTTGTATAAAGAGAAGGCCAAGGGAGAATTCTTAATGTATACGTAAGAGTAGAAGAGGAGTAATTATGGGGCTGGAAGCGGAATAATTCTATTATACAGTTTACTTATGTCATGAAGTCTTGGAGGACAGAAGAAAAATTAAAAGAGTGGCCTCCTCTCATTCTCTTGTTTGAGAACAATGATCCTAGGAGACGTATTTCTCCACGAATAGCAATAACTTTAATGGAAAAGACCCTGACTTTTTAGACCAAGTTCTGTGTTTGCATGAAATAAATATTTAACAGGGGAGAGAAAAAGTTTTTTAATGATCACCACCACACTATATATATACCTAACAGATGGAACAAGAGCTCAAAACCAAAACTTTTCAATTTACCTTTAAAATATTTGTTTTTCTACTCCATGCAGCACATGTAACACCGCAATAGCAACAGAGGAAGTGAGAAAAATACAAACTTTTTAATAAGATTGTAGCCAAAAATGTCAATCTAACTATACTAATAATAATATAACATAGTTTTGCAATATTGCTTCATTCAATTGTTATTGCTATATGCTATGGTCTATGGTATTATGTTGTTGGTAGGAATATATGAGACATTCTGCGAATTTTCTCCACTTGAGATTCTCAATTTCATCCATGGATAATAGGGCATCTTGTTATTATTATTTAAAGAGAATATATGTAACCGTATGGTATTTATATGGAGTAATAGTAGAATATAAGTGAGATTTGCAGAATAAAACACTCACTACAGTTTGGATGGACATAAATATATGATGTTGATATGATGTATTGCGTAATACTTGTACAATACAAAATCCCTAAAGTAGAGCCCAATGCACAGTTTCACATCACAGTAGAATAGAAAGAGAGATGGACGATTTTTCTGGCCTTATGTTTCCCCTTCAGCATAGAAGAAGTAAACTTAACATGGAATCGGAAGTTCTCTTGGGTAATTTATCATCGGTTACTAGTTGCAGAGGAATAACTTACGGTTGGTCTGGGAAAAGTGATCCACAACACTCTTTTGTTACAAGTTTTTTTTGCACAAAGACAAATTTTGTCAACGTATCCCTTCTCGACTGAGGAAATAAATAAACATTGTGCATCAAATCGACAGTAGTATATTTCAGAAAGGAAACTTGGTGAAATAAAACTCAGACAGAAGAATCATTAATTTTCCCTTGATTCTACTACTACTACGACTATTTAGCTTAAGTGCGTATTTTAGATCTTCCGTTCTGTTTGTTGACGTATACTATATTACTATGGAATAGCAGTAAAAAGTGAGACATGAGGCAGATTGGGATTTCAATTTCAATTACCCAAATGTCCATTTCGTTTGAACATTTCAAAAGATTCTCACTGTGAAACAAATAGAAATTTATATTTTCAAATAGGGTTACTCTCCAACTACTACTACCCATGAGCTGGGAATTTAAGGGCTGACTTGAGTGGTCTGTCTGCAGTTCAAAAGTATTTTTATCTTGACTTTTAAAGGAACTGGAATTTTTAGTGAAACCATTAAGACTCCATTCACTGTTATCGGGATCAGTAAGACTTTTTCCCATGCATGCCTTCTCAACCTTATCTTTTTCGTCTCGGTTATGGTTAGAGGATCTTGAAAGAAAATCTATCTACACACAAACTAAAAACAGCTAGAAGCACATTGGCTCGAAGAATAATAAAAGCTATTAGAAATTCTTTCATCATTTACATTAAAATATGGCATCATAAGGAGGAATTGGTAAAAATTGAATTTTTATTAAAGTGCTTTCTTCTTCATCTTATTCTTCTTTGAGATGATATGAATA
>JAQFZB010000625.1:0-12081 GCA_034695165.1 Desoria trispinata | reverse complement strand
TTACCACGTTACTGATACCATTAAGTTATTTATTCCCCCCCTCACCCAAACCCCCCACGGAATTCTTAACCTTCTTTTCGAATAAAACAGTCCTCTCGTCGCTACCCTCTTCCAATTACCCTGGTCTGACTCAAAGTCTCAAAAGCTTCCACATCACGTAAAGGAACTGATGTCGAAAAGAATAAAATGTCTGATGCCAACAATGCTGCCATTGCTGATGTCGAAGATGCTAGCAAAGCTACAGTTAAAATCTCCAGACGGCGCCCATTTAAATCTAAAGGATCTGATGTCGAAGAAGCTAGCAACTCTGATTTTACAATACCGTCCTCATCGAAGTCTGTCACACGGAAGCCAAAAGTAGTTGAAATTAAGGGATATAGCAAGGATGATTTTGAAGAGAGTAGTACAACTGCTGATACTGAAGAAGCAAGCAATTATAATGTTAAATTCTCTATTCCTTTAAAACGACTTAACAGTAGAACAAAAGAGACAAATAAAGTTGCACCAGACAACTTTGCTTCTACTATAATTTCAACTTCAAAGGTAAAAGGGAAGTGGTTATCAAAATTAAATAACCCCAAAAAGCTGAAATCGAAAACTAGTGTCAAATCCATAGGACAAACAGGAAGTAAGATTCGAAGTATGGGAAAAGGTTTGCAGGATGAGGATAGTTCAGTTTCAAGCTCTCGCTCCGTGTTACGGAAAAATCCCCGAAATTTCGGATCTAAAACGTCAACACATGAGAAAAAGAAACATAAAGCAAAAAAACAAACGATAACAAACGTCATTAGGTTACGAGGTCAGCGAAATGAAATTTTTAAATTTAGAAAAATTGGAGAAGGTGCCGAGTCCGTGTTGACTGAAGATCCTTTGGATTTAGAAAGTATAAAAAAAGCCACCAATTTCAGAGAATGGGCCCGACAAGCTAATCTGGCTTTACCATCCACTGTAGGTAAACATTTCTTAAATCTAAGAAAAATGTATTCATTAGAATATTTAAGATGAATGTGACTATTTTAAATAGGAGTACCCGTTGAGACAAATTCTGATGTCTTAAATGCAGGAGTGGGTGTTCTTGAAGAAAATAGACGCTGGTCTCTCGGTCAGAAGGACATTTACAATAAGATATACGACGTAAGGTGTATAGTTACGACAATTACAAATCTCACCAGAATACTTAATTTTATTTTCAGGAAGCAAAAAAACTGTCATTTACTCAGGAAATTAGAAAATCCTTAATAGATAGTCGTACCACAAAAGTGAATGAAGATGCACTGGGATTGGCAAAAGCCACATTCGCAAAAAAACTGTAATAAAATTTAATAGGGACAAAAATCATTAATAACATTTATTCCTAATTGAGAAAAAATAATTAATTTGTTTATGCAGTGCTGCTTTGCGAGAATTTGCTGAGAATTTGTCTGAGAAACGGATACAAAAGAGGGAATTGATACAGTCATTGGAAGATCAATATACATCAGAAGCAGTGAAACCATCAATAAGAGAAAGATTTGAATCATTTCTTGTAAAGGTATGATGACCTTTGATTTTCTTGGCTTTTTATGGCATATAGGTTCTTGGAAATATATGAAACTTAATTAATGCGTAGGTGCATCGTTTCATTCGAGATATGCAAAACATTTTACAGTTCTGGAAATCTGATGTTCAACATGTTCATGGAAAATTTGGAATGGGTGCAGCGGCTTACTTCATTTGGCTTCGAGTCATTTTTTCGTTCAATCTCATCTATGCATTTATTGTGTACGCAATCAATTATGTAATCCACCATTACAATGCATTACAATTAAACTTTATTTATTTTTGAAAACAGACTAGTTTTCATCCTCATACCTGAGGTGTGCTTAACTAAAGTTAAGGTAAATGGAACATGTCTTCCGGAAGTTGTAGCATTGGAGTCATGTGTCCTATTACCAACAATTAAACGAACCGAAGATGTTGAATATTTTGACTTTTTATCTGGGAAGGGATTTCTTGAAGGATCTCTCTTATATTATTCTGGTTATCAGGATACAGTTGCTGCGCCATATTGCCCGGAACATAAATTAGATATTCCTAGAGACGAAATGCCAGCACTTTTTTCCATCACTGCTTTCCGATTCACATTTGTTTATTTGCTGATATTCATCGTTAACTCAATTTTTGTTGCTCTTCAGTAAGTCAATTTTTTCAGCACCTGCAAGTTTACAATGAAAAATAATAAATATTTCTTTTAATTCTTGTTCTTTTACAGAGTAAAAAAATTTTATCACCGTGAACAAATGGAAACAAAGATTCCTGGTTTAGGAGAAAATGGCAAATTCATGTTCCTCTTCTTTGCCTGGGACTTTAATTGTACAGATAGAATGGGTGCATCAATGGTTCATCGGAGCATTTGGAGAGATATTAAAGTAGCGTATAATATTTTTTAAACGAAATCATTGTCTTTTACAAAACATCATCATTTTATGTAGGTAGTACTATCAGAAGTTGAAGCTAATGGAAAAAAACAGAAACACATCATCACAGCAAAGAAACCTGGACTTGAGGATTTTTTTCTGCTTCGAATGGGAGTTGAGAGGAAATATCTAGCTTACTTTGTCCATGGCACTTGTCATTTTGCATCATTCAGTGTAATAGCTTCTACCGTTTATCTGTTTTATCGAGCTTTTCAAATACGGGAGCATTGGATTGATCAAAGATGCGTAAGTTTTTTCGAGAATTGAATAACTTGAATCATTTCAATCACACGTTGTTTAATAATTAATAGACTGATCTTCATGAGCTACCAAATTGGATGTTGATGTTGCCATCAATCATTTTTAGTTTCCTGTATGACGCTGTCTGCAAGATTTGCCAACTCATTTCACAGTATGAAAGTTGGGAGTCATTAGAAAATAAAAATTTTGTCTTAGTAGCACGGTAATTGAAAAACAAGTTGAGATGGAAAGATATATTATGAAAAGAATCAATTAATTTTTAATTAACACGATTCCACAGAGTAGGACTTTATTACCTGTTCAATTTCTTTATTATCTATATATATTGGTTCAGAAGAGCCCCTCAGCTATTGGGAAATTTATGTGCGGAGGAATATTTTGGACAAGGTATTGTTTTCGTATTCTGATATATTATTCTAAAAACAAAGGCTTAATTTATATTCAAATGCAATATTAGAGATTTACAGACTTATTTGGATCCAGGGAATCGTAGATCTATTGCTTAGTTTCATAAGTAGCAGATTATATCCTCTTATTATGAAGTAAGATATCTCTTTTTACATGTGAAAGTTTCTCAAACCTTAAAAAACTAAATTCATTATGCTTTTTCTAGGCGAATACGTCCAGAGTACTCAAAACCAGCATTTGATGCATCCAGTAGTACACTTAATGTAATGTTTTTGCATACGCTGTCCGGCGTCGGTTTTTTATTTTGTCCTTTAATAAGTATTCTCTTGAGTATTCGGCTTTTCTGGACGTTCTATCATCATAAGGTACATTATAATTCCACATATTTAAGATTGAGTAAAACAATTGCATCATAAAATTGTCTAAATAGTACATGTTAATGAATCTAAGCCGATTTCCAACGCATGCAACTCACAACTCTGAAATTCAAGCTCCATATCTAATAGCTTTCATAGTTTCGTATCTAACTACAACATGCTTTAATATTCTTCTGCTAAGCAAGTAATTAAACCCAATGATCATCATGCAACGGATAAGTGACTCAAGTTTGTCTTTGATATTTAGAGTGAATCCATCCCAAACTTGTGGACCATTCAGTCATTTTAGAGAAGAAGCATCGGATCATGAAGGACACTATTGGCAAGTATTTACAGAAAGCCTCAATAGTAGAACCAGTGGGGTTTTCAGTCTTTTCATGAATCCTGGAGTAGTTATTGTTGTGGCCATAATCTTATCGTATGTATGATTATTCCTTTTATCCGTATGTATGATTTCCAAAAAAACATGATAATGAGCAACTTTTCATCCTATCACAATAGTGCGGTATGCTATACTCTAAAAGTATGGGGCAAAGCATATGTCCAATCAATGGAGAACTTGTACCACTATCTTATACTTGAAAGAAAAGACAGACACTTTCTTCTGGAAGCCATATATCAAACAGTTAAAAAAAGAGAAGCTGAAGAAAATCATACGAAGCCACAACGTCGTAGTACGAAATCCAAAAGCATTGCATTTGCAGCGTCACCATTACTTGGCTTTGAGTCAGAGCGGAATAAAAGACAATCTTGGGTAGATACCACATTAGCTCAAGGTATTTTTGAACATCGTAGAGGTACTATACCACTAAGTGTACTGGAATTTGAACTCGGACTTGCTCGCTATAGCGATTCATCGTTTCAAGAATTGGACGAGGATGCTACTGCAGAATCTGTACTAAATTTTGAAGTGGACGATTTACACAGTAAGTAGATCAGTATTATAAATTGTTTGTTGAAAAATCTATTTTGTAATTGATTATTTTAGGTACTGTTGGAAGGCTATTGAAAACTGAGTTCCATTGGCTCCCTTCAGAATGGAAACGTCGACATCGACGTTCTGCGATAACTGATACCAATCGAAAGAAGATCCTTAAAGAATTTACAATAGCTTTAGATGGAGATGACACCACACCCTCTGAAGTTAAAGTCGAAGGTCGATCGAGCAAAAAGAAACAGAAAATATCTAGTAAATTTGTTTATATTTGTTTCATCTTTATTTTCATTTTATAGTTTTAGTTGTTGTAAATTATTCTGGATAAATAACAGGTTGATCCCTGTCAAACATTTTGTGCAGACATCTTAAATTTAGTGTTATAGGTGGTAAATATTGTACTCTATTTGGTAATTGATTATTTCAGGTACTGTTGGAAAGCTATTGAAAACTGAATTCCATTGGCTCCCTTCAGAATGGAAACGTCGAGATCGACGTTCTGCGATAACTGATACGAATCGAAAGAAGATCCTTAAAGAATTTACAATAGCTTTAGATGAAGATGACATCACACCCTCTGAAGTTAAAGTCGAAGGCAGATCGAGCAAAAAGAAACAAAATATCTAGTAAATCTGTTTAGATTTGTTTCATCTTTATTTTCATTTTATAGTTAAAATTGTTGTAAATTATTCTGGATAAATAACAGGTTGATCCCTGTCAAACATTTTGTGCAGACATCTTAAATTTAGTGTTATAGGTGGTAAACATTGTACGCATTTAGTAATAGGTAGCTTAAAAATCACCCATGATCAAATGCACCTTGAAAAGCAAGCCAGATCGTTTTCAGATTGATTGAAGATTGTGTAGTTTTTACAAAGTTCCAATTCCCCTTATCTTGCAAAGCTATTCCTCAAAGATTTTACGGTAAAGAAAAGCTTGAAGTGGACAAGCATTTGACCAAATGGATTAGGTATTTTTTATCTGGAGCTTCAATCCCCTAAAAATCATTATTCTCGGCGGATTATAAAACTTGACAGTTTATCTAGATAGGAGCTAAAGTTTTACTGCTGAGTTATTGTAGTATTGTATTGTATTTAAAGTTGTTGCTAAAACCATTCATCAAGATTCATTTTAGATACCCACTAATGAGTAAATAGTATCACATATCGATCATTGTTGAACACAAAAAGATCTCATTTCATTTTTTTGTATCTATTAATTCATCATGAATGACGAAAAATGGTTTAAAGTATAAAATTAAAGACTTAATCCGTGTTAGCTACACAATAAAGCATAAAAAATGTTTCAAGTAAGCCACAACACAAGATTGTATTATAATAACGTAAAGCTGCGGCATGCATAGCGTGCTATTAAAACTCTGGATGATGGAGCAACTAATTAATTTTCCAGAAACATTAGTTTGCTCATTACTTAAACTGGATGATGAGATGAGGATATGTCTATTATTATAAAGTTGTACACCTAATAATACCATCAAGCAGGAGTATTCTATACATGTGGGAAATGTGAACATTGTGCTTGGTCTGCTATTTTGGTATTTTCTTTGTCCACAAAAGGGATCTTGTTTCCTTTTCCTTTTACATCTAGTTTCAGACTTCTAGAACAGCAAAGAAAACTTTGCTGAACTGACTAAAATCGATCTGTTCTTGAGATCCTGATATATTTGTTTCAAAGTATTACGATAAGAAGAGGGGTTGGACTTTACTCTTTTCTTCTGACTGCTGCTGAAGAGAAGAAGTTCACCCTTCCATCGCATAATTATCACCGGAGGGGGCTGAAAGTTACATGAGATATAATAATGTTAGAAGATACTTCTATTCTTTGTGACATTTGGCTATTAGACTTAAGCCCTAACGACTTCCGGAGTAATCTTTCACAAACTCTCGACAACCTTATCTCACTTTCCCCATGCTGAGTTATGAACAAGGAGAAAGGATCCCTTGTTCTTCACACAGCATCAACTACCAACATTATAATATTATACTCTGCTTCTGCCAGAAGAAATTCCTCTTCTTCTTCTTTCTAATGTGATGGGCAACGGGGGTCTACTTTACTACTTTCAGTCAGGAAATTAGAATACATTTAGACTTATTTGCTGCAATTCTACTTTCCTGTTTTTACTAATAAATGCGCTCATTCTGCCATGAGCAATAATCCATAATACTAATATGTAGTACTATAAGTACTCCAACTACTCCTGCCCTTCATACACTTACCAGAATTCTTTTTCTCATTCTTAATGCCAGTTGTACTACTATTCATAGCATTTTAAGAACATCATTCAACCTCGTCCGTATTCTGATTCGGATTAATAAATATATAAATCACTCTAAAAAGTACTCTATGAGTAATATTCATGGACACTTTAATATGAAGAATTTAATGACTTTTAATTGAGATCAATTTGTGTCAATGGATGAAGAGTCTGTATTCCTTCCATAAAAGTATACTGCCTCCAAGGGCATTTGTTGAAGAGCTTAATTTGAAGTTATATGTATTACTATTAGTCGTGGTATTGAGGAAGTAGTAAAATTGAAAAGCATAAATAAGAAAGTAATGGTTGAATGCTATTCTGTTGATAGTTTCCATTATGCGTCTTATGAAGTGAACTCAATGGAAGAATAAAGATTGAAAGTAAGAAAAAGCGGAAACTTTTACTCTAAGCTTCGTCAGCAATTTTGAGTCAGTAAGGCCGTTTTCAGTCACTCAAGCACTCAAGGCAAATGGTCACTTTTCTTCCTTTCTCTATGGTCGGACCAAAAGACTCGTTCTTCTACTTCAACCACTCAACGTTTGAGCATTTGAACATTTACTTCCATTGACAGATACATGACCATTGCCACACATATCTTCTGACCATCAAAGCTTCCACACAAAAAACCTGTTAAAATTTGGAAAAACCCAAATTTTTCTACTCTCGCTCTCTTAATTCATTGCTATGTATCTCTATGTATATGGGAGTAGTAAGATAATAGTAAGTTGGGGGGCTTTCTTAACACTATCTTAGCTTATAGTTATCTGTAGTAGAAGAAAGGGGAGAAGTTGATAGTATAGGGAGAAAGTCCATTGAGAAATTAAGCTGAGAAGTAGGGCAGATAGAGCGGAAAGTTGTGCAATGTGTGCTGTCTCCCTTCGCATCCTGTAAAAAAATCTTTCTCTGTTTTACAAAGAAAATTCATCAATTACATTATCCTTCCCTTCGCTATTGTTTCTTTTCTGATGATATGAAAAATTACAGGTTTCCTTTGCAATGACTTTGATTTAAATCCCATTTCTTCCTTTTTGATGTCTGTATTAAGAGCTTTTTTTAGACTACTTGTTCAGAATTTACTCTTCCTTACATACAGCTGAAATTGTGAGGAAATCACACAAGACAAAATGGATAGTCTTTTTTTATAACTTCTAGGCTGCTGACTACAGAAATAAAGAGATGAAAGCACAAACACTTTTACATTGTCTAACTTTCAGAAATCATGAGCTTGCATGAGCTTTTAATAAAGAGAAGAATCTTGAGATATTTTTTCTGGCTTCTTCACACTTTCCATTTAAATGTATGTGCATTAGAAAGTAATAAATCTGAGGGAAGTGCATTCTTACATTCATCCAGTGAGAAAACGAGAACAACTAAAATTCAGTTTCACATAAACCATACAAATAACAACATTATCAGATAAATCATAATGTGATGTGATGAACAGATTGAGTTTTCAGAATGATGATGTTTCCGTCCAAAGGAGGATATGTGGGGGGGTGACTTTATAGCTTTAGTTTCTCGTGAATCTACAAATGAACATAATGGTAATGATGAGAAATGTAATAAAAAGGTATTTCTGAATGAAGGTGAGTTGTCGTTGGTGGTGGAATGTCTCTGGAAAAGGTAATAACATGAAGAGTATGAAGTTGAAGTTTATTTTGGAGTAGGAAATTCAATTTGTCCAATTTACAAAACCATCAAAATCATCTCATGCGAGTCTAAATGATCATGGGCATGGGGCAGAGGAGCCCAACCTAAAGCATCATATAGCTACATAGCTATGTAGAGGTACGACAGCCACTTCTAAATGCAACTTTACTAAGCAAGCAAACCAAACCCAAGCAAACCTGCCAAAATGAATGGATGAATAAATTGGAAAAAGTTTCTTCTGCTTGTACAACCGTATACAATTTTGTTATTTCCCTGATTTAGTTACCAGATAGAGTTTTCAATTTCGTACAAAAATGCTTACCAATCTTTTGTACAACATGTGTGCTAACGCAAGACAAACCCAGAGAAAGTCAAACACTTCGCTTCCGACGACGAAAGAACCAAAGTGTCGTCGTCGTTTCTTCAGAATAGAAATGAAAAAGTTTTTTTTTTGAATCTGTCTGTCATAATTCAAAAACTTTTACGCCCTTGTTCCAAATCTTTTCATTTCCTTTCTATTTTCCTTCCAAGTAAAATTAAGTGAAAGTCAACCAGGTTACGTTTACAGCTTCGGAGATGTATTTCATCTCTTTAAGTCCAAAGACAAATAGAAAAGCGATTTACTCTCTCTTTAATACGTTATTCATGTTTTTTAAATGTAAATCTTCTTTTGTGTGTCTTTTACTCTGTTTGTCATTGAAAAGTGAAAACACAAATGAAAAAACACTTTAAAGTGAATTTAATTTACTAATGCTTTTTTTGTAATCTCTAGTACTAGTACTGAGCTGGAAGAGCAATTCTAGTGTCTGAGAGTATGACTATTAATAAATAGCCTAATTCGTGATGAAAGACTTGAGAGGTTATAAGTTTAATAATAATGTTTTTCTGAATCAGAGATGCATCCTCTGCCATTATTATTGGGGAAGTATAGAATATGCTACGCTATAATTAGAGAAAACTAATAACATTGTGTAATACCAATTAAGATTTGTGACGACAATAAACAGAGATGAGAAGAGGAACAAGGATTTTGGTTGTTGACACGTCAATTGAATAGCATTCGAAATATCCGAAATGTGGTAGTTGAACAAATGTACCAATTATCAACAATAGACTTCTGATTGAAAACAAATGTAGATGATAACGATGCTATCCCGTTCTGTACTCCTTCACTGCTTGAGTGGAAATGTCAAACTCACAACTCCAAAAATACGACACCCAAAATCAATGACATACCCTGTGCTTCTAGGATTATTTGACATTGATTTCTATGTAATATTTCATTTGACGCAATCTTATGAACTATTTATAATGAAATACTAATAATACATAGTGCGAAAGGCTGCGAAGGAAGTCACTGTAAATAATAATCGACTTTCTCTTTTTCTCCGGAAATGAAATTTATCCATTGAATCTGCTCACCTTTTCATTTGACAGATATCCGGGGTTTTTTTTGGAATTCTGAAAATGGTCATTAATTCCCTGTGTCGTAAGTAGTGAATGCATGTAAAAGTTATCAGCGACATACTCGTAGGAAGATAATTTTCCACGGAATGAGCTTAATTAAATCTTGAGTATTGAATGGAATCATAGAATTTCTTGGCGTCCTTCCTACATATAAATGTCAATCAATAATATTTCCTCCGATGCCCATCAGTTGGCTCGACATTCATTCTAAAACTAATTAAGTCACGAAACAGATCGTGAAGATTACTGTGACGATTAGCACTTGGATTCCATTAATCTTTCGCTATCTCTATTACTTTAATTTCCTCATTTCGAACAGATTAAGTTGCATTAATTTCGAGGGATTAATCCGTTGCTGATAGACGAATTCCAGTATTTCTTAATGTCTTTTGCTTCTTATCAGAGCGGACACAAACAACAGAGCAACAAAATATGTCAGGTTGTAGCCTGTGCCATTAGTTATAGAGTTTTAAGATAAAAGCCAGTCAACGATTAGGCAACCAACCAAAATCAATACTTTCCCCTTCCTTCAATTTCAAGAACAAATTATCAAACTATGTAATACTACACTGTTTAAATTTAATGTTTTTTTCTGGTACATATTTGGATTGGCCTGTCACTTTCAGATAGAAATAATAAATCTTTTTTTATATTAATTCAGTTTTAGCAATATTATCAATTTGTACTTTATATTGTGTAATGCCCACTGGCTCTGATTTTGTAAAACATAGTTGCGTATGGCATTAAGACCTATATGCCTTTCTGCATAAAGTTCCTGTTGTTTCTTACAATAAAACGGATATCTAGGATTCTCAAATCTATTGATTTACAGGTTTAAACTACAACAATAATAATTTGTACAAAATATAAATCACAAAGCTTAAATTTGTAAATCTAGAACAAGAGTTTCTTGAAGTAAAATTCTTCTATAAAGCTATGATGATTTCTTCAACTACAAAATTAGAAATATAAAGCAGAAGAGTTTCGTGTGTAATAATTTATACAATGGGAAAAGTTTATTCGATGCCTTAGATATCATTGTATGTCCGTGAAAATGGATGAGAACAACAGACAGTGCAATAGAAGTTGAGATTTATGAGTCTTTGGTGACCCCAGAATTCCCATTTGATTATTCTAGAAATCCACCAAAGACTTCTTCTCAGCATCAAAAGACTATTCAACTTTCTTCTTTTGTTATACCACCAAACCGATACAATTCTTATTTATCTTCTTCAAGCAAATGACTTTGATTTCGATTAATTTTGAAGAATTTTAGGGCATTTTTGGAAATTAAGGAAATTACAAATGCTGCACGGATATATTCAAAATTTTGTTCTGAATGTACTTCTTTATGCTAATTTTCTATTAATTACTTACAATAATTAGTTATAAAACTTTAAATCTAGAAACTAAAAACAATCAACTGCTAATAACTACAAACGAGAAATAAGCGCATTCTCCAACAATTTGTTAGCACGGGATTTTTTAAGATTTTCTTATTCTGAAGAAACCAGCCGGCAATGGCGAAATGCCTTTCTCCTTTTTACTTGATAAAAATCCGAATATTTCAGGAAGAAGTTGAATATAAAAATCAGCTAGGAATAATACGGACGTTGAGTTTGAGTTTTGTAAATGGTAGTTTTAAAAACCGGTTGAAACTCTTCTTTTGACATACATTAGATGATTTGAAATATAAGATGCAAGATCCGAAGGAAAATGCGACAACGGGAAATTTCCATTAGCTGATCACTAGTTGAAGTCAGTGAGTACTACTACTACTAGTCGAAGATTAAGATTATTCTTCTCTTAGAATTAATGTACGCATACTAATGGAAATGGAAATTCAAAGACAGACAGCCAATGTTTCATTTCATTTACCTAGTGAATCTTGCACATTTTTCCTATTGATTTTATTTACTATAGAATTCTTATGGCAGATATATATACAGCAGCAGTACATTGAGTAGTTTCATGATTTTAATACACCAAGTGAGCAAATATTTGATGCAATTTATTCATATGCAATCATGTCGAATAAAGAATTCTAACTCAGTTTTCCAAGAGATGAACACGAGTACGTAAATTGATTTATTAAACAGTATATTGCTGATGAAAATGGAATTTTGATGTCATTCCACATACATGGTGATCATATTAATGCAGTAAGAGACTATCATTATTAAGGGGTGTAAACCCCTTTATAAGATCGTCTTATCCGTCTGTCCGTCTGTCCGTCCGTCTGTCCGTCCGTCC
>JAQFZB010000624.1:0-12084 GCA_034695165.1 Desoria trispinata | reverse complement strand
CATTGCACTACTGTAGTATCACAGTGCCCCAAACGATTTCAGCGGGAAAATCTCCCTCTGAAAGCTCGTAGTTGTGCATTGCAGTTTAGTATGCCACCGTGCCACATTGCCACGCGAAAATTAATTGTAGCTATAGTATAGTATCGATAGTTTATTTTCTCGAATCTCTAAATTGGATTGCTTTCCAATCCGTTAATGGCCAGGATCAGGTGAATAGGTTAAGGACGTATCCACTTTGAAAGTGAAGTATTTTTAGTTGCTTGACGTTACAGGATAATTTAGGTAGGTATAATTGAGTGTTTTAAAATTAGGACTGATTAGATAGACTTAGGTTTGACTTTGTTCATTCATTCATATAGCTTATTATTGATCCTTTCCTTATCAAGTGTCCTCATCACTTAGTATTTAAGGGTGACACTAGCAGGGCAGAGTAGAAGAGGCCAGGTAGTAAAGGGTTTAATGTCAACTGCAATGGGTGGTAAAAAGAAAAGAATTACGAATAAAGCAAAAGAAGAAGGGCATAATAACATGGGTGCAAACGGGAGTAAAGCGAATGACGAGGAGCATCAACGGGACAGTTCCCCAAAAGAAGAATCTACTTCGACATCATCATCATCTTCTACTGCAGCCATAGCTAAAGCAATTATTACAAGTCCTCTAGAAACAAGCAACGTATACAAAATTGCCAATGCCGTTCTTCGAAAAAGCAAATTAAATTATCTCAAAGGAAAGTTTACAAGATCTGAAAAATCAATGATCAAGAGTTTAAGTCTGGCTCAAAATAATAACATTGATGAATATATCAAAATTATTCTGTAAATCAATTTTAACTTTTATATCAACTTGTTATTTTTTCTAATCCATTTGGAGTTTCAATTTTAGAACGCATTGCTTCTGTTGTTTATAGGGAAGTCGGTGATAACATCAAGATGATGTATCAAAATAACCGAGCTTGTTGTGAATTGTTTCTGCGATCTCACCAATCTGCAAGACTATTGTTTAGATTTGCACTTGATGAGGCTTATGCTCAATTTCAATCTGAGACGCGTAAGATAAATTAAAAAGATAATACATTTCACTTATGTTTACATTTAAAAAAAATATTTCAGCAATTCCATTACATGCCGAAAAGAAGTTACTTGGAGCAGCAGATATGATACGGTACAACTTGGGACTCGCTTTTTTATTCGGAACCAACTATGAGGAGCTGTCCTTCCATTTATTGTCTCATTGTCACAAACGATATCCCAGGAATGCCCAGATTCTTCTCCGACTTGCTGAATCAATACTTGATATTATCATAAAATGGGTAAATTTAAATTTATTAAGAAAGCTTATTTTGACGAATTTAATAGAAGTTTGGTACTTGATTAATTGTAGAGAAACGCAGATCTTTGCATCCCCAATTGGAAATTTGATCCGTTACGATTTTTAGAAAAGAATGAACTGCTTTCGGAAGATGATATGAAATCCCTTGAGCAAGAAATGATCAGGTACAATAATTTTATTTTGTTTTTGAATGATCTCTATTTAACTTGTAAAAATTATTTTTACAAACACATGCTTAGTCGTGCAAGCAAGTCAAGCTAATGTGATCAATTTAATAATTGTTACAGGATGTATGTTCCGGAACCTGCGGAAGGGTATCCCGTACCAACTCTAGAATATGCATTGCATTGTTTGCAATCCGCAGCTATCATTGTATCAAGAGGACTGGCAGACGGATTTCTCAATGTATATCCAAGTGATCAGATTGTTAATCGAGAACAGATGCTAAGCCTATATGCCTCAATCACTCTGCTTATGTCATACGTTGCACTTTTGTGCTCGGACCACTATCTGGCTTACCAAAAATCAAAGGAGGTTTTAGCCATGCAGGGGATTCCTCCAATGTATAAGTAAGTATGGCGTGACTCACTAAACAAAACTCTAAGTATGAGATTCTGGTCGAAAACCAAAGATATTTCTTGAAATTAATCATTTGCTAACTTTAGATATCTTGCGAGGTCATATTACTCATGGTCCAGTATCTACATAAACGTTAACAGACAATGTGGACTATCGTTTCTTGCCAGACCAGAAAAAAATTTCAATCCGAATATTCATTTCTTTGAAACAGAGGGAGAGAGCCAAGGAGGAGGGGATAATGAGGATGAACCCAGTTTGAATAATTTAAAAAATAGTACCACGAATTTTGTTAACGGTAAGTCAGACCTTTACAAATTTAATACGAAACAATAAGTTAACTGTTTAACTGTTTTCAGATTATGTACCAAAAAATGAAGAGATGGGATGTTGGGCCCAGCATTACCAGCAGATAACTGCATTGCTTGTTCTTGGACGAATTCAAGACGGGTACAAGTTACTTGAGGTGAGTTGATTCATACTCAATAATGAAACATCAATATTGTTTACATTGTTAATGTTATTTGTATACTCTCAGAAAGTTGTGAAAAGCCGAAAAGTTATTGCCCCGACATCGTTTTTGAAGCTCTACATGTTTCTGGCTATGCAATTAGGTAGAATTTAAAAATCATTTTTAATATTTTAAAATCGTTTTAAAAATAAAATTGTTTTCAGGCGAAGAGAAAAAACTGATGCGTTTCTTGAATCGTTATTCGTATTTGTGGAAAGATCGCATGGCTAAAGAAAAAGCTGTTGAAAAACTGACTTCTCAAGGTTATCCGTTGTTCTTTGATCGTACAAAGATGTAAAACTATGTGATCTCTCAAATCAAGTATTTAAAATTAATCATTTGTTGTTATTAAAATTTGTCGTGTTATACCAGAATGCAAACGCTAGTCAATTTACAATTAATGAAATGATTGACGGTGCCTATTAATATCCTATTAAATAAATTGTCAAATTCCTTGTACATGAACATGATTATTAACTTTATTCTACATTTCGAATCTTGAAAAAGTAGGTTGTCTAGAAATACGCATTAAAGATTACATAGTTTAATATAATATCACTCAGTATACCTGACCAGGTGGATGATTTTGATAACGCGTATCTCCAATCAATCAATTTTGATTGGATTTAAATTTTATCTTGGAATGAGTGTACGACACAGAAATCATATCATAATGTACAATAGTTACCGAGAATTTAAAAATGTATTGATTTTTTGGTTATATGAAAGAGATAAAGGCAGAGATAATTAGTTCGATGGATAAAGGACAAGAATGAATTACATGTACATGAGAACTGCCATTGTGAGACTCCTTCTCATTGATTTGTATGCGAAAAGTCCTCAATAATATTCATCGACAGATCAAGATCTAATAGAATGAGAAAGTGGATTGCACTTTCTATTTCCTTATTCTTTTATGTTAATTATTGACATTCTAAATTCACTAAATTTAAAAAAGAATTCCTGTTTTATTTTTAATATCATTGGTCAGTGTTTCAGTTTTCATGCTCACAACATTCCTTACAAAATCTAAATTTTCAGTTATTTTTTTATGTAGGCGTAGTGTTGGGGATATATTATTGACAAAATTCCAAAGAATTTCGCAAAATTACCCTTCGTTCAATCAGAAGTGGTTATCAAAATATCGTGAAGGTGTAAATATGGAAGATATAGATTTATCCGATATTTTCCGTACCATGAGAAAATATGCTCCAAAACATCCCAAGGCATCGGATAAGTTCATTGCGTATGGTACAGCCGGCTTTCGAGATAAGTAAGTATTGACATTTATAAATGTTTTATTTTTGTTCTCAAATCATTGGGAATGTATTGGCTCTACCAAAAAATTATTAATATCTTACTCTTTGAATTTTGAAACAGAGCTGAAGTTCTCGATCATGTTATGTTCCGGATGGGAATGCTTTCTAATCTGAGATCAAAGCATACAAAAGGTATAGAAATAGTTATATAATACAAATTGACGTAACACTAAGTGCAATGAGTTATAATTAATCAAGTTTCTTAATTTTCAGAATCCATTGGAGTGATGATCACGGCTTCTCATAATGCTGAGGAAGATAATGGGGTTAAATTGGTTGACCCAAAAGGAGAAATGTTATCTCATGATTGGGAAATTCTAGCTACAAGAATTGCAAATGTTTCGTAAGTAAAACTTTGGAAATATTCACACTTTTTCATCCATTCAAATAAGTTTCTAATGTGATGATTTGTGTTTTTCTGAATTTAGAAAAGAAGAACTGCAAATGTCTCTTGAGGACATAATTAAACAGTTTGACATTGATCTTTTGGTTCAATCGACAGTTTTTGTTGGTCGTGATACCAGGTAACATTTAGATACTAAGTTTTTTTATATTTTACACAGGCAGGGGGGTTTTTATTTTACTATGTTGGGTTTATCATTTATTAGGGAAAGTAGCCCTCGTTTAACCGAGTCACTTATGGAGGGTCTTCAATGTTTTGGTAATCTTAGCATCGTAGACTTGGATATAGTTAGCACGCCGATGGTGCATTATTTAGTAGTATGCAAAAATGGAAATGAGATTTATGGGAAATGCTCACAGGATGGTTATTATGAAAAAATATCAAAAGGATTTATCAGGAGTATGGGGCATGTAAGTTATACTAAATATTTATTGATAAAATAATTGTTTTAATTTTAAGTCGTTAAATATTTCCTAATGAGTGATATTTTTTTGAAATCTTATATAGCGGGTACCTGTAGGAAACTATACTTCAAGTCTTACAGTCGATTGTGCTAATGGTGTGGGAGCATTGGCAATGAAAGAGTTTGTGAAGAAGATCCCAGAAGATATTTTTCACTTTAATTTGATCAATACAGGATCTCCTGGAGTTTTAAATCACATGGTAAACTTAATTTGATTCTTTAAAAAAAAATTTTTTCATAGCTTGACTTTTTCCTATGATTAGTGCGGTGCTGATTTTGTTAAAGTTGAGCAAACATATCCGGAGAACACGAATCCAGTTTTTGGAGAACGTTTTGCATCTTTGGATGGGGATGCAGATCGATTGATTTACTTCTATTTTGATCAACAAAAAGAGTTCCATATGTTGGATGGAGATAAAATAGCAATGTTGTTTGCTGAGTATCTGGCTTTTCTAATTCAAAAGGCTGGCTTGGACTTAAACTTAGGCGTTGTTCAAACTGCATATGCTAATGGGAGTTCCACAAATTATGCCACCGATGTGTTGGTAAGATTACCTATAACATTGAATTGCTTTTTACTTTTACAGTGAAATCATTTATGGTCCTGGTCTATTAATCATAAAAGTTTGTATTATACTTCTGTAGAAAATTCCCGTTACTTGCGTTCCAACTGGAGTCAAACACCTGCATCATTCAGCTCAACAGTTTGACATTGGCGTTTATTTTGAAGCAAATGGTCACGGGACTGTGATTTTTAGTCCAAAAGCAACGTCTGATATACAAAGTGGATGCATGTAATATTATTTTTTTAAATCATAAGTTTTAAATTTTTAAAACTAATGATTCCTTTTATTAAAGAGCTGGAGACGTCGGTGCCAAGGAATTAAACTACTTTATGGATTTGATCAACTCCACTGTTGGTGACGCTATTTCTGACATGTTGGGGGTTGAAGCCGTCCTTCATTCTAAGGGCTGGAGTGCAGAAGATTGGGATAAGATGTATACTGATTTACCTAATCGACAACTAAAAGTTAATGTACCTGATCGTACTGTGGTTAAAACGGGAGATGCGGAAAGGAAATGTTTAGAACCCCGTGGATGTCAAACACAGATTGATTTGCTTGTGGCTAAATATCCAAATGGAAGAAGCTTTGTTCGGTACTACTTTTTTAAATTTAATTATATCAATTAGAGACTAAAAATTCAAATTCCTATTCAAATCTGAACTTTAGACCGTCAGGAACAGAAGACATTGTAAGAATATATGCTGAAGCTAATACACAAACCAATGCCAACCAATTGGCCAGTGAAGTCGCTGAACTAATTGAAGGTATGTGCAAAGGAATATAGAACAATAAATTAAATCAACCAACTTTCGTGCAATTCCATAATCAACATACTCAACAATAGTTGAAGTCAAATTAAAATTTCTTGTTTGGTTTCATAAAGAACTACAAAGCAATAAATGCATTATTATTTTCTATAACAATTTTACAAACATTTTTATTCATTATCATTATATAAGTCTATATCTGGATATAAAACTTTATAAAATCTATAAAAGATTTTTAAGGCATCGGTATAAGTTAAAGTTCAAGACATGTCATGTAATATGAGAGATATGTGTTTATAAAAGGTTTGTGATAATAAATGAGATTATCTTTGTAAAAATGGCTAGGTCTGTCAGAAAACTAAAGTAAGTTATTAACATTTACCTTCCCAAAATGAAAACAAGTATTCCTATTCCAATGAAATAGGACAGATTCCCATAAACATGACCAGCAGATGCTCTACAGTCAACCAGGGCTCTTGCTTTCAAAAATTCCTTCCCTAAATAGTCTCTATAATTTCTCTTCTCTTGTGGAATCTCTTGAAGTTGCTGAGCAGCGTCTTGAAAAATTAAATCACTGGACGGTGGTGCTGAGTAGAACATTCCAAAACTGAAATATAAATGAAGATTTATGTTTTACAAGAACATCCCAAACATTGAACTTCTATTACATGAAAGAAAACCTATTACCTGAAATCATCTTCCTCCTTTCTACCGTAGTACTGTTGAGCATACAAAAATAATTTAATGATGGCAGTTGTCTTATTATGGTTGTAGTTGCTTCCTCCATGTACCACGACAGCATTCGCTTTAACTTTTCCTAGATTACAACGTTCGTAATCGGTAACAGGCGCACGAGTGCCTAATTTTTTAAATGTCAAAGTTTACGTCTTCATTAAATTAAATCAATCATTAAATATATATCACTTACCATCTCTGCACAGAAGTTCATAATCCCCTGATAATGTATTTCGAGCCCAAGTTTCTCGGCGTTTTCCGTCTGTAACTTCACTAACAGTTGTGTGCTTTACAAAAGCCACTTGCCCACCCCCTTCGATCAGACATCTAAAAGCCCCTGTAGATAATTTATATATGAAGCATGTAATTTTAATTCACTTTGATTTACATTTAATATTGAAAAGACAGACCTGTATAGCCGTAGAAATCTTCGGAAGCATCTCGACTACAATATGAAAAGCTCTGACCTCGACAAAGATCACAAAGATTGTTGTGTTGACTTCCGAAGGTATGTTCATTGTTAAGTGCACCTGGTACACATGATTTAGTGAAATATTGTGATGCTGCAGTCACTGAATCACAACCATAATTTCGCATTCTCCCACTTGATATAAGATAAGCCATGGGGATGATCCATCCCGCTCCATGTCCAATTCCAGAGTGACAAGAATACTTTCCTAAATTAAAATGTATAGTCAACATTAATTATTCAAGATGGTAAAATAGGGGATGGGGCGGAAACCACACCTTTCAGATACGTCAGTTCAGTATCAGCGTCGCCTTGATATGCAACTGCCACAGCGTAGTAATAAGGTTCACCAAGTTTTGTGTTCTTTGTATTATAGACTTCAGACATTACTGGCATTAATCCATAATGATGTCCTGCTGTATACACATCGCCAGAATCAAAAACTGCAACATCAGCGTTTCTGAAATTGAACAATAAAAATAGTAAATCAGTTCCAAAATGATTTATCATAATATGACAAATTTATTTAATTTTATTTCTTGCTCACCCACTCCTGATGGATTGCATGCAATGAATGTGACTGTGACCTTTGAAACACTGCATATCTGGTTTCAATAGTTGTACCTTCAAGGCTTCCTAGAATTTTAGTAAATACGCTTAAAATTTATAGACAATCAAATTAAACAGTACAATACTGGCAATGTAAACGTACAGCCATTTTTAAGCATTTGGCAAATTCAGCATCAGAAGTGACACACAAGGTCATTTTTCCAATTGGACAGGACCGAATTTCTCTAATTGCATCCATGTGATGGCCAAGATACTTTGTATAAGTTTGATCATTTTCATGAATTGCTCTAAGATTAGTAGTAGCATCCTAAAAATAAAAAGCAACATTATTGAATCATACATTTTAGGGCCGAAAAATAATGGAAAATTGGTTTAAAAATACCTGGAAGAGTAAATCACTTCTATTACCATATCTCGGTATGGATTCAAACAATCGAAAATTGTCGTTATGACTCTGGGAATTAGCAGGATCGTTGCTTCCGAATTGTCTCACCAGATTCTCTACAAATTCCTGATAACGTCTCCGAACAGGCTTATATGGTTTCGCGGAAGATGTAACTAATGCGTGAGCAGGCAAGGCACCCCAATTACAAAGTCTCCAATCATCTACATCTCGTCGGGTCCCATCGTCACATAAGAGTTCAAATTTTTCTTTAAATTCACTGAAGCTCCTTGGGAAAAGACTTTTGATGTTAGCGTCATAAACTGCAGACATGTTTGGATTGTCATCGTCAAAGTTATTAAATCCGGAACGATTACGTTGAGAACCTTGGTATTGATCCTGATCTCCAAATGGAAACAGTTGCCTCGGATTAGCGGTAGTAGTCGTACCTCGAGTAAGGAAGAAGGGGATTTCACTTGTGGTGGTAAAAGTGTTGAACCTTTGATTCTGATTTTGAATATTATTGTTTTCCAAAACAGGGGATGAATGAAAGTTGTATCTGTTATAATGTTCACGAATGGCAGAATGTTTTAAGAAAGCGATTTCGCCTTGATCCACAAGACATTTGAGGGCTCCTTCATAGCCGGAATAAGGGTCATTACTTGTGCATCTAACTCCAGGAATGTCACTTCCACAGATTTCACAAAGTTTGTCAGAGTTATCTCCAAGAGGATTGTACTTATCCGAAAGTGAATTGACTGCACAACTTGGACCAAAGAATTCTATGGCGCTTTTTACGTGATTATTACAATCATTGATTTCCATGTCACCGGCTTTCATGAGCTATAATCGTTAATTAATTACTTTTGAGTACAAATTTCGAACTTTCATGAAATCTACCTTATGAATTGGAATAACCCATCCTGCCAAAGTTCCAACGCCTCCAAAACAAGCTCGCCTTCCTTTAATATCCGCTAGACGGTGAATGTTTGAATTTTTTCTTACTAGAGCAATACTAAAGAGTCCTTCATTGTATCGTTCCTCCATTATAGGTACAAGGCTGTGCTGTCTTCCTCCCACGAAAACTTCCCCAGGATCTAATGTCGTCAGATCTGCAATATTGTTATCTAGTAGAACCATGCACTCGTCTTTGTTGTATGTCTGAAACAATTTAAACATTTTAAGGTAGGTGGAATTTAATTATTTTATTTATAATTGTACCTGTGTGCAATTAAGCTGATAGATATCTGCTCGTTGACCATACTCATTGTAGAGAACAGAATTTCTCAAAACATTGGATAAACTTTCGCATTTCCGTTGTTCTTCTACATTCACGGTGCACCAGACCAGGGTTTGATCCCGATTCGGATCAGGACCAAATATAGCTTGGGTGCTTGAAAATGCTACATAATAAAATCAATATGTAATCTTCAAAATTAAAAGATCATTTACTTGTCATTTAGGTATATTGTTTAAAACTTACGTAATATTAGTAGCAAAGCTGCAAGTAGAAGGATGAGATTATAAGGCATCTTGAGATTAAAATACGACTCCGGTTACAGTTTCACATAAATGATGTAAAAAATAAAATCACTTGGATAACAGGATAAACCGAAAACTAATTTTGGTATATTTCAAAACTTATGCATTTTCACATGAAATATGAAATACATATAAATCACAATGTAACTGCTCTTAAAACATGCATATTTTATGAAAAGAGGCAGGACGTACGTGAAATCACTTTTGTATAAATTAAATACCGAAATATCGTATTAAATAAATTTAAAAAATAATTGTCCAGCCCGAATAGCAGAAATCAAGTCTAGCTACTACTATAGATGTTTTTTACATGGTAAAAAGTCCGTTCATAAACAGGTGCAGCATTTATATTGTTGTATATTCTTATGTACTTTCCGTTGTTATATTACGGGAATGCTTCTCAACGTATTACTCATCACACACAACAACACAGGTACGCGTAAGCTAAACCCTTTCTCATTATTACACACCTTGCTCCTACCTATTTATTATCCTTCCCTAACATGCATGTTATTCCTTCCATGATGTTATGTAACTAAGAACAGTCAGTGTTTTAGTATTATGACTTCACCTTCATTGAGTGAAAGCTGAACACTATTCCACAAGAATGCCTCGCTAAATGTTTACTAATACAATGAATCCCATTCAATACAATTTAATAGATTTTGAGTTGAGTTTATTACTGGCATAAAATTTAAGACAAGATATTAGATCTTATTTTCTTAGTCTTATTATTGAGGCTCCTTCCTCAAGAGGTAAAACTTACGAAGACAACACAACCTTTTTTAAACGAATGTGAAAAAATGGATTTATTCGGTTAAGGTTGTCATTAAATCGCCGCTCTCCTTCAGTTCCCTAACAATATCAAGTCCTCCAACAAGTGTCCCACGAACGTACAATTGTGGATATGTGTGCCAGTTGGAATATATCTTGAGACCTTGGCGAATGTCATCATCAAGAAGAATGTTGAAAGACCCGTACTCCATTCTACAAAGCATATATGAATTAAAAATATTACATGTGGTGACTTTGTACATGTATTGTATTAAATTGTATAAATGCATCTTATACGAACCCCGTTTCATTCAAAATTCCGATAATCGTTCGACTAAATCCACACTTTGGCTCGGCTGGTGTTCCTTTAATGAAGACCATGATTTCAGACTGAGAAATCAACTCCTTGATTCGCACATTGATTTCACTGGTTTCAGACATTTCACCTCCACAAATGTTTGTCGCCGGTTCACCCATTCGAAGCGTGCTTGACACGATGTTATTAATAGCCTATAAATAATTGATATTCTTTGTATCATTTGGAATAAAATATCATTATTCTTATTTTATCAATTATTGAATAAACAAACTTACGTGGAATTTCAGCTTTGAAGCCACTTCACGGACCCTAATTCCAGTAACACGATCCACTTCTTGCATCTTTCGGAAAAAAATAACAGTCGGAACACCGATGACTTTGTAAGCATCACAAATGTCAGGGCTGTTTTCGGCCACAATCTCGCAAAAGGCAACATTCTATTAACATATCAAAACATTGATTGTATCCTGCTGAGTTTAAAAGTTGAACGTAGTATTGAAATTTTGAGAAGAAGGCATACCTCAGCAGTGGCATTGTCATTCGCCAATTCCACGAGCGTATTGTACGTCGATGCACAATTTTCAGACCAATCTTCGATGAACAACACGACAGTAAGATGCCATTGGTGTTGCCTGAATGCGAACAATAATTACAAAATTTATTAATAAAACAAAGCAATAAGTTCAAGATATTAAATTACTTACTCAATGAAATCGCTCAACTCCTGGACAGTTTTAATGGAAGTCGGCGCTCTAGCACCCTCGGATTTAGTTTCTTCCGACATTGAGTTACCTCAACTACAACACGACTTGGCAGCACTATTGACTGTCATACAATTAGTTATTAATAATTAATTAACAAATATTAGTCATTCAAGTATGTGTCATGAATCTTATTCTTATTTGATTGTAGACAAATGGACAAAGCCAAAACGGTCAAACAAATAAATAAATTGGTAATATGTAATTGAATTGAAACTAAATCTACCCCTCCTTAACAACCACCATAAGAGATGAAAATATTGAGTTTTGAAGTCCTCCACTCACATGATGAAATTTTGACTAAAATAGTTTATTTGTTAATTTAATTAATGCTGAAGAAGCACGTGTTATTCTAGAGGCACGGGACAAGATTGCATAGCGATTGATTATATACTACTACGTTTCTAGCTCATACCTACAAACAACAAACTTACTTGATTTTACATGACAGAGAAAACTGAAAAGAATGACCAAGCAACTGACAGCAGACTATAATTAAATTTAAATAGTAGTGTAAAAAAATCAATCATAACCATGCAAAATGCAAACGATAATTAAATGATAATTCCGATTAAAGAAATAAGACACAGGTCATTTT
>JAQFZB010000623.1:0-12102 GCA_034695165.1 Desoria trispinata | reverse complement strand
AGCACGACAATGTGAAGCTGGCGCGACAGCACGACAATGTGAACCTAGCGCGACAACGACGTGAAGCTGGCGCGACAACACGACAATGTGAAACGAGCGCGACAATTAATAATGCATGATTCCTACGCTAGCGCGACAATGTGAACCTAGCGCGACAATTAAAAATATGTGATTCCTACGCTAGCGCGACAGCACGACAATGTGAACCTAGCGCGACAACTAAAAATGTATAATTACTACGACAGCGAGACAATTAATCTGTATGATTTCTACAACAGCGCAACAATTAAAAATGTAAGATTTCTACAGCAGCGCGACAATTAAAAATATATGATTACTACGTTACCACGACAAAGAAAAAATGCATGATTTCTACAACAGCGCGACAATCTAGCGCGCCAATATGAACGTGGCGCAGCAACTAAAAATGTATGATTACTACGCTAGCTCGACAAAGTAAAAATGCATGAGTTCTACGACGGCTCGACAAATTAAAAATTGCGCGACATTTAAATGCGTATGATTAGTGCGAAAGTGCTGATGGGTGCAATAATAACCGAAAACCGGTACTGTTTAGGCGGGGCGCGATTAAAATAAATTTTAATAATATTTTGTGGAAAATTAGGCTTTAAGGGGGAGTTGTGATGAAAAATTGGTGGGGAACTTTATGCAATTGATATTACTTTTATTGTTGGAAATCCATTAGTAACGGATAAGCTATTTATAGGGACACCTTTTCTGTAAGATTGCGCACACCTAAATATGAACTTTTTACTGGTTTTAATTTTTCATCTGATTTGATATTCGTTATCTGTATGAAATTCTGAACATTTTCATGTATAATACGTCAAATTTTCTCCGACGAATTGTAGACTTTCATTCTCAGGCATAAATTCTTGGAGAAAATCTCCGTATTATTCTTGGAAATGTTCAGAATTTCATAGAGATAACGAATTTTAAATCAGATTTTGAAAAATTCAAACCAATAAAAAGTTCATCTTTAGGTGTGCGTAATCTTACAGAAAAGGTGTCCCTATAAATAGCTTATCCGTAGTTACTAATGGATTTCCAACAATAAAAATGCTATCCATTACATGCAAAATCATACACCGATTTTGTAGCGTCGAGCTTATAGATTATGTTTAGAGATAGGATGTAATAGCTTACAGCCATATAAACAATCCCTGCGCTTTCCTTTAGACTCACCTCACCCTCGCCGAGGGTGAGCGGAGGATGAGGTCGCGCGACTACTCATTTTCATATAAACAATAAAATTTCACCGTTTACTCGACGGAGGATGAGCGGAGGAACTACTTTCACTCTTTCTGGAGGGAAATTTGAATTTATCACATATTCTAGCTTTCCCTTTGTGTTTTCTTTTTGATTAAATTTGCCAAATCATTGTAACGTTTGATTTTACTAACTTCAATTAAAGTTAGTTAATTAACGAATACGTTATCATCATGTCTGACAACTCTAGTGACAGTGATAGTTGTGTAGAATCTACTCGCCCAAAGAATTTTAGCACATATGAAACGAACAAGCTTTTGGAATTAATTGAGGAGAAGAATATAATCAAAAATAAACGAACAGGAGGCGGAGGACTCGAACATAAGCATTAAGCATGGGAGTACATCTTAACATCTTTCAACAACGATCCGAATACTTCGAAGAAGGACGTTCGACAGTTGAAAAAGCGCGTAAAGGCCAGTAACGTAAAGCCTCCGTCAGCATAAAATCGTAACACAGTTAAGAACTGCATTACAGGAGGAATGTGAACACCACGGCGGACTGGACTACTTAACTCATGAGCTATTAAATCTGTGATGTATAGAGATGTTTCCTTTTGCATATGATATCTCATCTTGAATTCCGCTGACGAAAACCATTCTAATGGATTATTACGATCGCGAAGCCTCCGTACTGGAATGGATGCTATTCGTTTCCGTCTTTGTAGACGATTTTCAAAGTCTCGGAGGCGCTCTAGTGACATTTTTGGTCATAAAAATATATTTTCAATAACAAAAATTACAATTTTTTAGAGGGTAGCGTTAAAAATGATCAAAATCGGGGAAATGTTTGAAATGTGATATTATCGTGCATAAAAAAATCAAAAATCGCTGTAAAATAGCGGCTGAAGAAGGTCAATACCCCTTGACCTTCCTCACTTTTCCCTCTCAAAAACTCACAAATTGAGTAATGCGGAATACTCAAAATCCATTATTTATTACAAAGTTTGCGCGCTCATTCTGAGTGCAAGTGAGAGCTGAGTGAAAGTACTTGATAGAAAGCACTTGGAATCATCAATGATGTCAGAGGAGACAAGCAGATCTGTAGGATTCTATTGGATTCAGGATCTCAGATGTCATTCATCACGGAGTCGTGTGCTCAGCGATTGGGATTTACAAGGATTCGATCCAATCTGAGTGTAAATGGCATCGGACAGACTCCAGCGACTAAGTGCAAAAGGATCTTGAAGTTGGATATCAATTCAACTCATACGGATAAGAAAATAAAAGTTGAAGCATTTGTATTGACTAAATTGTGTAATTCTTTACCATCTTCATCTGTTGATTCTTCAAAATGGGAACACGTTCGTGATCTCAAGTTGGCAGATCCTAATTTCCATACACCTGGAGGGATTGACGTACTTCTTGGATCAGATGTGTTCAACGACATAGTGATTGATGGAGAAATCAGAGGTCAAAAGTGGTCACCAGTAGCACGGAAATCAATCTTTGGATGGATTCTGTCAGGACCACTTTTGTCAACACCATCATTTGAACTTAAGTCTACATATCATGCAACTGGAGTAATAGTAGATCCTGGAAATTGGATGAACCTCGTGGATCAGCAATGTCAATTGAAGACAAGTGTGAAAAGCATTTCGAGAATACTCATGGACGTAATGATGAAGGGCGTTACGTAGTACGAATTCCATTCAAGGAGGATTCTGGACTTCTTGGAAATTCATGTGGAATTTCATTACTTCGTTTGAAATCGGTAGAAAGAAGATTAGCTTCAAATCCTAAGTGGCTTATCGAGATTTCAGGAATGAGTACATGGACTTGGATCATATGGAAGTAATTGCTGTGGATGAGATAACTTCGGATCCAAATCAATCTTGTTATGTTCCACATCACTTTGTGCTGAAGGAGTCCAGTACCACCACCAAACTCAGAGTTGTCCTTGATGCGTCCAAAGGAACAGGAAGTGGCATCTCCTTGAATCAGAAGATGATGATTGTGCCTACCATACAAGTTGATCTTCTATCAATTTTGAGAAGATTTCGGACTCACAAAATAGCATTCACAGCAGATGTGGAAAGGATGTAGACAGATAAGAATTCATCATCAGGATCAGGATTTCCAGAGAATTCTATGGCGTACATCACCAGATTTACCCGTATAACCGTACGGAACAGCTTCAGCTCCACATTTGGCAACAAAGTGCCTACAACAGTTAGCTCGTGATGAATATTCCAGTCTTCTTATTGGAGCTAAGTTAACTTTGAGAGATTTCTACGTGGACGATTTGATGTCTGGATCGTCAGATTTGGAATCTGCATTGGAAGCCAAGAATCAAGTTGTGGAATTGTTAGCCAGAGGAGGGATGAATCTTCGGAAGTGGACTTCCAACTCTTCTGAACTACTTAAATCAATTCCGGAGAAAGATAGGGAAGTCTCTCTCCCATTGTCATTGACTCCTGAACAATCTATGAAGGCGTTAGGAATACAGTGGCATCCTGGATCAGATGAATTCAGTTTCACAGTGTCATTATCAGATGAGCAGAAAATTATTACGAAGAGATCAATACTGTCTGATAATGCAAGGATCTTTGACCCTGAAGGATTCTTGGTACCTGTGACTGTAAATGGGAAAATATTCATGCAACGACTATATATGGACTCTAAAATCAGGTTGGGATGAAGGTGTTCCTCAAGAGTTGATGGAAGAGTGGATCTCATTTCGGAGAAGTCTTACTCAACTTAAGGAAATCACTATATCGAGATGGATATCAACAAGTGTATCAACAAGAGTATCAGGTGATTATCAACTCCATGGATTTTGTGATGTGATTCCGAAAAAGCATATGGTGCGACAGTATACATTCGAGTTACACTTGGAGACCTAATTGACTGTCATATCATTGGATCCAAAACAAAAGTGGCACCATTGAAACAAGTTTCTCTACCACGGTTGGAACTTTGTGGAGCCTTGTTGGTGGCAAGATTAATTCAATCAGTGAAGGAATCATTGCATTTAGACATTAGTGAAACCCATGCATGAACGGATTCAACAGTCACTTTGGCATAGATTTCAGGATATCCTAGAACATTTGTGGCAAATCGTGTCTCTGAGATCCAACATCTTGTTCCACCGTCAAATTGGCATCATGTGGCTTCGGAAGAGAATCCAGCAGATTGTGCTTCTCGAGGAGTTTCTCCCGAAGAATTGAAGAAGCATCCTCTTTGGTGGCTGAAGAATGTATCACTTTCATGGAATGATAATTGGACAGTGGATTCGTCAATAATGAAAATAGAAGAACTTATAGTTGTCAATTGTTTTCATTTATCTCATGTGGAGGAATTATTACTGACACGATTTTCATCTCTCAACACTTTGACTCGTACGACGGCATGATGGTTGAGATAGCTGAGTTATCTCAAGGGAAGAGGGAATGGATGTCTAACTGGACCATTGACAACAAAAGAATTGAGGTCATCACTCAACTTATGGATAAAGAAGATGCAACGGGAAGAATTTGCTGAGAAAATTCAAGATCTTGCTGGGGGACATTATAACAGACTAGTTTTAAGCCTGCCCTACGGACAGGTAACTGAAAATGATCTAGTCATTCGGTCTCGCATGTAATATTTCGACTAAACAAAAAATGTTGAAAATGGAGTAGCACCAAATTCTTCTTATGTCCATTTATCCTCGTTTTACTCACAAATAAACCGTTTAAACGCACATAGCGATAGTGTGAAACCTAACTGCTATCTGTTTTAAACAGAAATCCATATTTCTAATCAAAAATGAACAAATCGCATAGCGCCCCAATTGACCTCTGATGACCTTACAGCAAAGAGCTATCTATGATCGAAATACATGTCAAAATCGAAACCCCTTTTTAAAGGCAGTTCGATTTTACACCAAACTCAACCTTAATTGACCCCTGACCTTGCGACTGTGTTAGTCATAAGGTCATTTAAATGACATCTCAGGCAAAATTGAATGTCAAAATTGAAAATCCCGTTGAAAATCTCTGAATAAAGAATAGATGTGCCGTTCAGGGGTCTTCTCTTTATTCCCCTGACCAATGAGCCAGTGCACTTTTAGTCTTACGAAATAAGATGATCACATTTCTAATTGACGAATTTGAGATATTTGAAACTTCTGTATTTATTATTTATTGCAATTTAGTGGGGCCCTGCAGGAGATCAGCCAAAAGGAATAGAAGTGAAAATTCTAAAATTAGGATCTGCATAGTTGACGATGGAAACGTTTCCCGTCTTTATTTTTGTTCCAGTGGATATATATAGTTGTACATCCCATTTCCTTGATATGTAAAAAGATAATTTAGGAAACTGATACTGGTGTATGGTTAATGTGTCTTACATACGCATGCATTACATTTAAATTTCTGTAGTCCATATTCCTCATGTATCGGGATTGAATACATATAGGGCCCTTTGAGGGGAACTTAAGTTCTGAACCTTTAAAAAATGTATTTGATGAAAGTGATTTAAACTCGTTATCTCTATAATCTCTGCTCGTTTTCCTCTATGGATGAGACAATTTTCTGAAATAAGCATAGGAAATTGATATTAATCAAATGTTAATGTATTTGCGCCTCCTCATTCAAATTGCCTTCTAAATCCAGAAGCTAATGATGGGAAGGGGACCTTTAAGGATTTCTTTCGCATAGAATATATTAGGGGATTTCAGCTATAACTTCATACTCATCTTCCACTGCTTTAACTAAATTTAAGAGCTGTGTGGCCTCCGATGGAATCCTCCTCCTTCATTTTTTCGTCTTCCAGAACTATATGCAATGATCGCCATATGAAATAAAAAATTATGATTTAATGGTGTATCCCTTATTCGTATTTTTGAAGTCCATATTTCTCGTTCGTGTTGAGATTCTGGGGCCCTTCAAGGTAATAATTCTGAATCGCTCATGAGTTTCTGGAGCCGTTCAATGAAACTTTTATTCTAAACAATATTTGAATCTCATGAAGACTAAAATAAAGAAATCGTAATATTACTTGCATATTGGTATTTTTGAAGTTCATATCTATCTTTTGTTCATGATGAGTATCTGCGGCCCTTCAAGGGAATTTTTAATCTAAACAATATTTCAATCTCATGAAGTCTAAAATCAAGAAATCGTATTATTACTTACATATTAGTATTGTTGAAGTCTATATCTATCTTTCTTTCATGGTGAGTTTCTGGGGCCGTTCAAGGGAATTTTTATTCTAAACAATATTTGAATCTCATGAAAACTAACATGATAAAATTGCACTATTGCTTACATATTGGTATTTTTGAAGTCCATATCTATCTTTCGTTCATGATGAGTTTTTGGGGCCGTTCAAGGGAATTTTTTATAAACAATAGTTGTATTTGATGAAGTCTAAAATGAAGAAGACACCCGTTGCTTTTATTTTATATTGAGAAGATGAAATCATAATATTACCACTATTCATATTTTTGAAGTACATGTCGCTCGTTTATGATGAGTTTCTTTCTAGGACCCTTCAAGGGAATTTAAATTCTGAACAATATTTGATTTTGATAAAGAGACTGAAACGAAGAAGAAACTCGTGTTGGTTAGGTTAGTTTTAAAGTTTGCGCACTATAGGTACGTCATTGAACAAAATAGATTCAATGGCAAGAGTATGGGGCAACGTGGTTTGGTCGGCATCTGACGGTGTCACACTAACGAATTATATATTAGATAGGCATAATAAGTACTGTGGATGCAATGTATAATATTTAGAAAGTTGTACTTTTGTAAGCTAAGTTAAAGGTAAGGTGACCATGCTCTCAGAAGACGCCAAGAGTATATTGTATGGAGTGTAGTTACAGAGATCTCTTAATACATAAAATATATTGTAAAACATTATTCCGGGCCATTCTTTGCGTAGACTCTGGACAGTCTACATTTATAAATAAATAGCTTTAAATCTCGGACCACGTCTCCGTCTTTCAATTAAATATTCATTTAATTTCCTCATCATCACCATTAGTTCAGAAGGGACTTATTGCATCATCATATTGTAAGCGGAATGCAGAACACATATAATATTTATGGTACAACTTATAAGATATGTAATCAACAGTATATGAGACTAATTGTAATGATGAATCATAATGATGTCATCATGATGGGCCATGGGATAAATGGCTGGAGAGTGGATAATGAGAGAACACTGGGTTAAGAGGAAGGGATGGAGAAGCAAGTAATAAAGCAAACATGGGGTTTTGAGAGTTTAATAAAGAAATGCCTAAGATAACATCCACGAAAATAATACTATAAGATTATTTAATTTCACCTTCTCCTCGCTAAAGCATTATAAAACGACATTCTATTGAAATCTTGTAAATAAATAGAAGCATAAGTACGAACCCGCTTACAATATATTGGAAATCTACAAGGAATATCTCATCAAAGGCGAATCTTATGGAATCTTGGTTTGGTTTAGTACATTATATTTTTTAGTAAATCATTACGTCATTTGAAATTATAGAACTAAACCAATAGAACTTTACAACATGGAATTTCAAAGAAGAGTAAATTGATTACTCTCAATCCCTTTCTTGATGACTTTGGTCTGCTGCGAGTAGGAGGGAGAATACATCAAGGATCATTTCATCGTGACAAGAAACATCCTGTGGTCTTGCCTAGAAGTGGAACATTAACTGAATTAATAATCAGAGAAGAGCACATCAAACTACTTCATGCTGACCCTCAATTATTATTGTCATCACTACTAAGACTAAGATATTGGATTTTAAGTGGGAGGACAACTATCAAACGACTTGTGCATAATTGTGTCAGATGTCATCGGTTTCGTGCAGAATAAAGTCAGTAAGTCAGAAGCAGATGGGTAATTTACCAATTTCGAGATTGACACCTGGAAGATCTTTTTTTTTTTACTGTTTTAGACTTTGAAGGCCCCATTACCATCAAAACGTACGTTGGGAGAGGAACAAAACAAGTAAAGTCGTATGAAGCAGTGTTTGTCTGTTTAGTGTCCAAAGCAATTCATTTAGAATTGGTCAGTTCATTATCATCTGATGGATTTCTGGGAGCTGTGAAGAGAGTGTTTTTTCGAAGAGGAAAACCAACGGATTTCTTTAGTGATAATGGTACTACATTTTATGGCGCTGATAATGAGCTACAGAAGATGCTTATGGACTCAGATGTTGGAAATGAATCCACCATCAGCAATCTAGTGGACGAGGGAATTAAATGGCATTTCATTTCACCTGTAGCACCCCATCATGGCGGAATATGGGAAGCAGGCGTGAAGTCAATGAAATTCAATTTGCGACGCATCATGGGAAATCATATTCTCACATTTGAAGAATTGACGACTGTTTTGGCGCAGATAGAAGGGTGTCTCAATTCTCGACCTTTGTGTGCCATGTCAGATGATCCAAGTGACCTCATAGCCCGGGTCATTTTCTAATTGGGGACTCAACGACCGCCATTACGGAACCTGATATATTGGATGTGAATATGAACAGATTGTCTACATGGCAATGGACTCAACGGATGTTGCAACACATCTCTGCAGCAACGACCTAAGGCGTGAACAAAAAGTCACGAGAACCTGAAGATTGGGGACTTAGTTCTAATCATGGAGTAGAGTGTGATGGAATCTGGACGGGTTGATCAATGTCCATTAAAATGATGGACTTGTTCGGGTAGCATCAATTAAGACTACAAATGGTGTCATCAAACGTCCAATTGTCAAATTGGCTGTACTTCCAATTCAATAGTGGAACAAATGGGATTTCTTGGTGGTCGGAATGTTCGGAATATATATTCATAATAGCATAATAATAATCATATCATATTCATTGTCATATCTTAATGTCACATAATTTAGTATAGTTAATTCATGTAACCAAGTCTGTAAAATGTCTTTTAATGCATGTCTTTGTACTGGTGTCATTGTTGTCATGATACCATTTCCTTTCCTGTTCATGGCGTCGTCTGGGGGGTATAAAAGGCCGAGACGCCATGAATTCGGTATCATTTGCTCTCACTTATTGTAGGGATAACATCTCTGTCTTTGTCTGAAATAAAGCTATATATTTTATTGTTACACACAAGGGTGTCAGTCATTGGGAGTACTTTATCGTCGATACGCGTGGAGTAAACAATGGCCTTAAATAATAAAATTGATGAGTCTGCTGTGATCCTATACATGTTCAGGATATAATTTGATATCTCAAAGATGTTCTTTTATCCTTTCCTTCATTGGTCAAGATGTTTCCCCAATATAAGCCGTTGAACATGAGCAAATATTCTTGTAGATTCAAATGAGGTGAGTTATTGGTTTGTCTTTATGGTTACATAGAAATCTTTAGAGTTTTCTGAGTTTTCGTCCTGAGATGTATCCAAAATTGCACAGTTCTTCGAAGGTACGATGTCAAATCGGTATGCAAGAGGGCCCATAAAAGGAAGAATAATCCTAAGATTAGAATTGTTTTTACAATTGATCTGTTTGAATATTTATTTCTTGATTTCCATTGGTATTTGAGAAAATTCTCTTTTTCATAGTTTCCATTGTTGATTCGACTAATTGTGAAGGATATGCATTTTGTAAAATTTTTGAGTATTTTTGATGTGGAAAAGTTCGTCGTTCAAATGTTCAGGGTCACAAATTATCAGTGCACGGTAGGTTAAAGCTGAGTTAACGGAAATCCTGTGGAATCTATGATGATAACAGTGGGAATTTAAATAACGTCCGGTGTGGGTGGGCTTCTTGTAAACTTTTCGGGAAAGTTGTCCATTCCGATGTATTATTATTATCATCGTCACGTCAAGAAAATTAAAGATTGAGTCATGTTGTTTTTCAATGTAGAAGGGTGGTAATCATTTAGATCATTGAAAAGAAATGGAGTGTATGATTGATATTATTGGCAGGAAAAAATGTCATCTATTTACCTTTTGTAATATTTGATTTTAGTATTCTTCACAATTAAGCCATCCTCTAACATTTGTATGAAGAATTTGGCAAAGACGGGTGATATGGGAGATCTCATAGGGATTCCATAAGTTTGTTTGAAGGAATCATATAAGCGTTTTGGTTGGTATTATTGACTTTTTAAAATAGTTTCAAATTACAAAGTACAAATAATTTTTAAATTCGCTTCAAAATAAAAGTACGAAATACTTAATTCAATATGAGATTCAAAACCTGCTGCAGTCAAACTTGATGAAGCCCGAGCCAGGGATGTTGATAATTTTTTAACCTAACCTTTCTTAATTAGAAATCATTATTTTGTAACCTAACCTAATGGTTACTAAGGGAACCCGTATACTCAGATGTACCATGATGCTCAACTTCGAAATTAACCTATGTACGTCAATATTAGTTATGTGTGCAAAATTTCATTACGATCGGTCAAAGCGTTCTGGAGTTATCGCGATGATATAAATGCGGTGCGGGACCCTGTTGGGTCCCACCATTTAAAATCACTTGACGGATTTTGCTCACTTAGAATCACTTGACCGATTTGGCTCATCTTTGAGCTTAGTTTTTACTTAGTATCATTAACAAGTGTACAAAATTTCATAAAGATCAGTTGACGCGTTCTTGAGATATCTTGAAAACAGACAGACGGACGGACATGACAATCAAATAAGCCCTTCCTCGGGCTAAAATTACAAATACTTTTTATTATTTTGTAATTGTATTTTGTCAACATACTTTGATCAACCCTGATAAATAGTAGCCTACCTCACAGTTTAATGTAATACAACGCCTCTGCTTTTCAGGATTCGGATTCAACCATGTATTCTGACACTTTCTTCAGAGAAGTCACCTTGTCCGGTATGTCAAAGAGTTTTCTTCGATCCTTTTTGGAAGGAAACGTCACTTACTTGCGAAACATGCTGATGTTGCACATCAGTACATCTCATAAAACTAAATGAGTACATCAACATAAAACTACAATCTTAAGTTTTACGAACTCTCTGAACAACCTAAATCTGAGTAAAAGTAAAAATCTTTTATTGTTATCACTTCAAAATACTCTATTTCTGATCATTTTTTAAAATTTATTACTCAGACCAAGAAAAATTTATTATTATCTTTTACGGTAGACATGGATGAGTATTGTAATAAAAACTTTATTATCAATTCGAGCTTTCGGTATTACAACTGATACCATCGTCAGGAGAAAATTATAGTATGTCTATAGTATGTAGACAATATAATATAGATATAATATATTATAGATATAATATAGTATATAATTATAGTATATAGAAAATTATAAAATAAAAATTATAGAAAAATTTGGTGCTCATCTAAAAAAACATACCCTTTTTAGTACACAATTCACTAACACAATTTAGTAGTCATATGAGAAAAACTTCAAACCTCCCTTAGGAGTTTATAATCCCGTCTTCTACCAAGTGTATCAGCAAAAGTCACCGAAAACTTGTTTGTTATCGGGCGTATCGGAAATAAAGCAAAAAGTTGATTTGAAAACAGTACATTTTTAATTGTTGGGTATTTGAAAACAGTCCATATATTTTTTAATTGTCGCGCTGTCAAAGTAACCATACACTTTTAGTTGTCGCGCTAGCGTAGGAATCATACATTATTAATTGTCGCGCTAGGTTCACATTGTCGTGCTGTCGCGCTAGGTTCACATTGTCGTGCTGTCGCGCTAGGTTCACATTGTCGTGCTGTCGCGCTAGCGTAAGAATCACATATTTTTAATTGTCGCGCTAGCGTAAGAATCATACATTATTAATTGTCGCGCTAGTTTCACATTGTCGTGCTGTCGCGCCAGCTTCACGTCGTTGTCGCGCTAGGTTCACATTGTCGTGCTGTCGCGCCAGCT
>JAQFZB010000622.1:0-12111 GCA_034695165.1 Desoria trispinata | reverse complement strand
GCTTCTAAAGAATTTACTATTGCTGTATGACAGTAGTGGTAGCCCTTAGGGTCAAACTGTAGTGATTTTCTTGTAAATATCAAATTTTTATACGTCAAACAAACTGCCAAAAAATTATTGTTCATACTACTCTGAACCATTTAAAAAAAGTCTGTGATACTAACATTTTGAGTAAAATGAGAATATGATTTAAAATTTGCATAAGAACTCTGTATATGAAACAACCATTTATGCAAAGATTACTGAAATAAAGTAACTTCAATGATATGAAGATTTTGGTTTGGTTAATTACATGACTAAACAATAATTTCAAGATTTTTCAACAGATATTCATAGTAACCCTTTCCCAGGCAAAATGTTTCAAAATTACTGTACGGTAGCCATGGGGCCGATAAGTTGACATTTTCCCTCGGTAAAAAATTAAAAAATGTTTTCCAGTTTCCTGGCAAAGGAAATTTCTAAAAATGTCACCCACCTTGGGAGCAATTTTTTTTATCGTACAGTATCGTACATTTGGCTATCAATTCCAGTTGATTAGCCAAATGTCTTAAAAAAACATATTCTAGATTTTGATGGACATATGATATGAACGTTTAAATTCCGTATTCAATGAATGATTTTATTTTAAATCTGATTTTTAGCCCGACTAATGGAATTATGTGATTGTCAGTCTAATCTGTCTGTCCGTCTTTAGACAGGCACGATAACCAAGAATTCGTCAACTGATCATAAAAGTTTCAATGTTTATCAATAAAAAAGAAAGTTTGAATGTGAAGATGAGCAAAATAGGTCAAGCAGTTCCCAATCATTATCACCCAACATAATAAAAAATGGCTACAATGATTACGTTTTTTCACGCCATGAAGGTCATCGGAGGTCAAAATATAACTAAAAATCACAACCTACATTAGAATAGATTAGATTAGTTGATTAGAATTGGCCCTCCGCTCGATTTTGACATTTCTATTCATCCCTTACGACCCCTTGACCTACAGGCTCCTAAAACATTCAATCGTTCTCATGTACAAAATTTCATGCAGATGCGTTCTAAACTTACAGCATCAACGGATAAGACAGTCTTATAAATGAGTTCTTATGACCTATTTTTGAAATCCAGATTACAATTACTACATAGATTCTTTGGGCGCTTTGGGCTCGTAAGGATGCAAGGTTTTGATATGACGTACAATTGTATTTGTGTTTTTTTATTACTGTTTATTTTTGTCATATACTATCCTTAAGTAGTATCAGCGGAAGACCCAAATCTACCAAGGTGTAGCTTCGTCGAACAAGTTAAACCTTAACCACATAATCAGAAAGGTTACTTAAATGCCACGCGATTATAAACGTTGCTCGATTCATCCAAAGCATTACATTGAACAAGGATATTAAAACGACATAAAGCTTTCGTCATCAACACAATCAATTATTTTTATATCACTGTCTAAAACCTAGGACGGAGTGACTCATCCTCATTTGGGCATGTAATTTCCGTCAAGTTCAAAAGACTGTAATAAAGTTACTAAAATCTCTTTAATGACAAAATACTTTTTAATGAAAAATGAATATAAACAATGAAAATAAAGAAAACAAGTCACCTGTACATGATTATGTACAACCATTGGCCGAAGATATAGTTGAAATAAAATAAAAGTTGACAACAATGAATCGGACGACTTGTTTCAACCTCTTGACTAGAGGCGAATAAGATCCGCTACACCAATACTCGACAAAAAACAGCAAATAATACTGGTTTAATCGTCAACAACTTTGCTTCAACCATACCCAAAAAAAGCCATCAACGTAAACAACAATTTTCAGTGCAACTTGAAGATACATCCCAACAAAACAAGACGCGTCTGTTTCTCAAACTTGGCACATTTGACACCATGTCATTTTGAAAACCAAGTCTACCAGCTGTAATCAGCAGTATAAAGATGGATTTTGTTAAATTTACAAGGATGATATATAAGATCTATGTTGGAATTTACAAAATGACTGGAACAACTGTAGGGCAATTTGTCAAACTTTCATGTTTCGAACTGCGACAGCTAATCTACCTGCTGAGTCTGATGAAGATGATGTTTAATATTAGAAAAACAGGACCCATGCCATTGGAGGTAGCATTCATTACCTTTATCCCACTCGGGTTTAAGGATTTGGAAGTTTCAAAAAGATACACTTTTGGAAAAAGCAAGACATTAAAAGGCCATGTGTAATTGGCCTTGCAATGTCTTGCTTTTTCCGACAAAATTCAAGAACAGATCAGAAAACTGCGATTTTTTGACAATGGCACGGACACAATTGACGGCATTGAGTCCTAAATGTAGATGGAGCATTAGATTATATCAAAGATTTGGATTAGAAAAAGGGAATACAGTTTGGTTCTGATTACATAAAGTTAAATGGATGGTGGCTGCGCATGAAAACGTTTGTACTGAGTTGATCCAGCATTACTCTGATCAGTACGTTTGATGCGTCTATCTACACTCAAGCAACGTTTTATAAGTAAAAATGTTTGTGCAGATTACTTTCGAGTTTTATATCTTCTCCTAACGTCTTCAACTCTTCCATTGTATAAATAGATGTCAGCATTTGTGAAACATAAATAGAAAAAATTATACTTAGAATTAGAATTTAGAATATTAGAATCCCTCTTCATTTAAAACGCTTTGCTCCTCAATTAAATTTAAGCATTACCCAAAGCTTTAAGCGTTGGATTATAATCCTGTTTGAATGCCGTAAAGCAATTTGTTGTAAATAAATTGCTCTGGAGTGATTCCATAGTAGACATGGGGACATTGAGAGTTGTGTTGTTTTGTTTATTTGTTGCTCTGAAAGTTTTAAGTAAAATCAGCATATGTAGAATTGGTAAAATAAACTTTTACTATCTTGCAAAGTTAATAATGTAGTATAAAACAAAGGCATTATTTCACAATAGGTATGAAATGCAATAGATTTATATACTTGCATGTATCGGAAACAGATGAGGACTGAAAGAACATAAGATGCAAGAAAACCATACACCATCATCATCATCATGCAATTCAACGATCAAGTGGATTCAAGATCGCCACCACCATATATCGTCTTATGTAATGATAAATGAGATGTAATGCATTGTATGTAGTCATATTGTAATATTATACTATGGCCCGTATCAGTAATCTTAATCATTGACTCTATATACTAAATACGATCAACATGTAATCCCATCTCATAATGTAATTTAGTTTCGTTCAATGTTGTTTTATGATATGAAGTCATTAGTAGTATGCATATGTACTAGAATATGAGGACATATTCTTTTGAACAGAGGGCTGTTAGCATGCATAGCATGCAGAAAGCGTGTTGCACAACATAAAACCCCTACTGATTCGAATAAGGCAAGCAGTAGAGAATAGGCAGTAGTATAAGAGTATAGAGAATGTAGGAATTGATAGAGAGTTGAAGCATGGGTTAATACCCTTAGCCTGAAGCAGGTACGATTATTTAGTAGTAGTTTTAGATAGAAATAAATCATACAGAACGAGTTTTTATTAAATTAGTTTATCGTGTTTCAGCAGAGCATATAACATCTTTATAAAGGAAAACACGGTAACACTATTTAGATTAACTAGGATTTTAACTCCTCTTCATCATCTGTAGCCTTGAACTGAGGTTTGTCATTCTCATTATCAGACTCCTGTGATGATTCTTCTTGTAAAATAGGTTACGTTACATAAATAAATATTCCGTAGCATTAAAATAACGTATGCTATGTAACTATTTAGATTAAACTGTAAGATTTTACCTCGTCATTGTCGTATGTAACTTTGAGTTTACGAACGACGACAAAAACCTTTCCGGCAGTCGACGTAGTGCCCTGTGAAGATATAAATCGTTAGATCACTTTGTAATTTAAATTTATAGCTTCTCAATCTTCACCACTACCCTTGTCCCTTAAACTGATGCAAACACCCAAAACCACCTTCTGAGATAAAATTGCATTGTGTTTTGTCAACTTTCTAATTTGGCAGTTTTCAATTGATTCCGGTATGCCATTTATGAAGTATTTTTTTGTGAAAAATAAAGACATTCTAAATAAACATTGATGACAAAAAAAATTTGTAAATAATTATAAAAAATAAAAAATATAAAATTATGTAATTATATAAAATGTATGTATAAAGTGGTTATATTAGTGCTGCATGTAGAAACATGATTTCTTCAAAATCGCAAACTGGAGCTGTTGCAGGACAACAGGTAAATATTTTTTTTAAATTGCGGTTTAGTTATATAACTTTAATAATTTCCTTCCATGTTAAGGTCAGCTCGACTATTAGCGTATCAAGTATGATGTTTAAGGGTTGACCATTAGCAGACTAAGTATGAGGTTGAAGGGATTATTCACTCCTCGAAAACTACCTAACCTAAACTATGTTTTACAATTTTTCTGGAGCCATATCATTATTTGTGCAAAGTTACGTTCGACCGTTTACGTCGTCGACTATCGCTCATAGAAAAATATGGTTAGAAAGTAAGAGTTTAAAAAATACATCTGGTTGCGCTGTTTTTAAACAAGTATGTCCCTGTATAAGGACTCAAGATCCTCAAATTTGTATTACAGCTTTATAATGAATTTTAAAATCGTTCATTTTTCACATTGAATAGTGCAAATCATTTAGCCCAAAAATGATACTCACGAATGCAATATTGTTAGCGGAATGTAGCAAATATATAGGACTATTATTATGATTTCGTATAAGATAAAAATTACATATGATGATGGGATATCAGTAATCATGATGGGCCGTTAAATAAATGACTGGAGATTGTGTAATTGAAGAGCTCCCGGGTTTAAGGAATAAATCAACACACAAAACTCATCATTTTATTAGTTAACTCTCAGTCTCATAAGTCAAGGAACATTTAACAACCAAAGGATCGATTACACAATTATACTAATACTAATGAAAAACACAAACCCGCTTACAATATTTTGTAGGAATATACTAAAGAATACTTTTTAACTTTTTATAGCATCCCAAAATATGGAATATTTTATTTTTTAAATAAAATTTATAAATTTCTGTTTCCAAATTTTGTAGTTTTTATTTTATTTTACGGGCATAATATTTGGCACCCGAACAGAAACATTTCAAAGTACTATAATAATACGAACTAAAATTTTCCAATCAATATTATATAAAAAATAAAAATTCAAAATTATTATCAAAAATTTCTTATTATTATCAAAGTTCTTCAACGACTGTGTTTTTACTTTTCAACTCAAAATATTTTAATTAATAACTCCGTCCAACGCCACTTATCATCTTCTTCATATCATCAATTCAACATCTACCATGCAAGGTTAGTACTTGAATTAATATTATATTTTTATAGTTAATGCTTACTAATTATTTTTTTTCAGGTATATTTCTTCGATAAGGTACGAGACCTTATACATAATACTCACCCTTCCTTACAACAATCACAAAAAGACAGTTATTTCACAAAATTTTCGAGCGCTACTATAAAATACATCGACATTCCCTTGTTCACTGGAATTTATTGACCCAAAAAATTTGTTTCTTCTTTTGAATCGTGAATAACTTAGCAAATGACTAAGATACAGTTACGTTGGCTGTTAATGAGGCCCTTGGGATCTGAAATAAAAATATAGTGTCTAAAAATTTTATTAGAAGGTCTTCTTATACAGTCTCTGGGGTTCCAAGAACCACCAGGAAGCACGCAACATAGCTTATAAAGGAAACATAAAACATGCGTATTGTACCATTAGGGACATCAAACTATATTACAATTATACATATATATATATATATATATATATATATTACTTACAGTCGTTATATGATGTAAGACTGTTACATCTCCTCTTCATCTTCCTGCAAAAAATGACATCGCAAATGCCAATGAATAATTTAAAAACAAATTTTGATTATTTTTTTAGTAATTATTTTTAGTTATAAATTAAAGGACAAAATGGTACATGAGCCGCATTGAGCCGGACGGCCAACAAAAAATACGGTATTCTGCACCCCTTGCTGAAAGAGGCGAGAGATGTAGAAGTTATGGATGATTTTGTAGTCAGTTTCAAACATATTGTTGAAGTAAAATAACGTGATTTTTCAAAAATGGAAAATTCTAGTTTTTTTGAAAACCGAAGAAATATTTTAAGAATTGGGAAAAAATTCCAGAAAAGGTAACATCAATTACTGAATTCAATTACGCTGATGATGAGTATTTGAACTGGGAAAGAGGTAAAATATGACGAGAACAAGATTGAATATATTTCCAGTGTAATAATGAAATGAAAAGAAACAGTAATGAATAGAAAAAGTAAACAATTAGTAGAGGATATTGAAATAGAGAATAGAGATTTGAATACGCTCGACTTCCCTCCGACGCAATTTTACTCGTGACGGGCTGTTAAACTCTTACATCCCCTTGGCAAGGTCAGATATTTCTCCGACGAGGGGGGATAAGAGAACTTCTTCAGCTACTAAAAGGTTGAAGAATTCGTCCACTGCTTCCCCTCCGCGAAACTTTTTCCCCGTTTCTAGAGCCATAAGTTCTCGTTTGCACTTCCGGGAGTCTACAGCTGAATTTTTCCAATTCATCACTAAAATCAATACACTAGTCCTCAAATTCAATAGAATTTGAATTCGATCTGCGGTCAGAAGCTTAAGAGATCATTTCACCGCCTTTAGCCTTTCGAGTGATACAGGTCCTGAAGGTCGGGTCACAACGGCTCTAAGGAAAGGGTTAGGTCCCCTCAGACTTCTGCTCCGTCAAGTAAGCTCTTTATGTTTTCATAATCCCGTCCCTTGTCAATGTATGTCTTTAATCTTTCTTAATTTCAGATCCGGACGATGAAAGTATTCCTTGTCATTTCAAACACAGAGGAAGCACACAAGTTTAGCTAAAGACCTTAACACGATGAACTGTTCATGAACTATTTTTCTAATTTTAGTTTAAAATTCATAAGAGAATCAGTAATTGTTGTGGTTTTTAACTTTCATTTTTGTATGTTGGAATGAGGAAGGTTTTCTATCTTTCTATTTATTGACAAACCGTTTGCAGTTGAACCCTTATTTGTCCATGAAAATAATATATGAGAAATCTATTTCTACTGCAGTAGTAGTATAATACTCCTTTAACGAGAGCATCCCCTTAAATCTCATCACATTTTTTATACCTTATTAAGTGTAGCAGTGCCAGTTGTGGTTTAACCTGTTTTATTACTATACAACTTCTTTCTTTCTTCTTTCCTTCTTTTAATCATCTCAAAACGATTAAACAGTAAGTGGAACAGTGAGTCATTTAAATGTCAAGCGAAGATTTCAATAACAATTTACAAGATTGTTACATGATACTTTTAAGATTAAATGCTCAGAGTACAACCAGTTTTTCAATTTTACTCGACACTGAAAGTGTCATATAGCACTATAAAATTGTTATTGGAATCTATTCTTGGGATGTTTACATGAAATAGCAAAAGAAATTGACTTGCAATGGAGTGTCGTCCCTACCTGTTCGATAAAAAAATTTCTGTACAATTTTGTAACGAAAGCAGTTTTTATTTCGAAAACTTAGACATTTTTCAAAACGTCATCTAAGTGTTCTTTCAAGAAGATATTGAACTTTGCCCACCCTCGACCTGGCAATTTAATTGGTGGATTTTGCATCATCATCATCATATTTGGTATTTAAATTTTTTATGAGAAATAGTTATTTTCTGAGAAAATAAATTGAATTTTCATAATATTTCTAGCAATTTTAATTGTTGCTGTCTCCTTTTTTATACGATACCGCAATCCGAAACAAAAGCCTACAAACGAGGACTGCTTCGAATGGTAAGATTAAAATTTCAAATGAGAATTGTTAATTATTTTTTTTTCAAAACTAGGGAGCATCATGAAGTACTTGAGAACTCACTTTAAATAGATTTTTATACGTGGCTTGTTTTACAACCATTCAGCTGTACATGCCGATGAAAATCACAACTTCTACACAAATTCCTATTTGCACAGTTCAAAGCACAACTTCTACCCAAATTCCGATTTCCACAGTTAAAAGCACAACTTCTACACAAATTCCTATTTCCACAGTTCAAAGCACCACTTCTACACAAATTCCGCATACCACAGTTAAAAGCACAACTTCTACACAAATTCCGTATACCACAGTTAAAAGCACAAACTTCTACACAAATTCCGATTTCCAGTTAAAAGCACAACTTCTACACAAATTCCGCATACCACAGTTAAGTTAAAAGCACAACTTCTACCCAAATTCCTATTTCCACAGTTCAAAGCACAACTACAGACAGTTTGACTCAAAAACAGGGTAGAATTCTCGAGCAGGGTAGAATTCTCCCCTCCCTGCAGTATTAATTTTAACCCTTCAGTATTAAAAAACCTGATCTGAGCACCTTCCCATACTGAGCGTCAAGTACCCTATTCATCCCCATGTACCCCCTCAACTCTATGTATTAAGTATACACCCTTCATCCCCGCAGCTACGCTGCGTGCTTCTGTGCACAGCACAGAAGCGGAGACTGGGGTCCGTAGCGGTTGGAAGAAAAGTAAAAAAAGAGGAAAATAACCCCATTCCTTAATCTACTTTCAGCGTCAAGGGGATTCATATGGGCCTTCTGTTACCCTTGCCTGTTTGTCTATTGATTTATCTGCGGTCTCTATCGAGGTACTTTCTCTGTCACGGCTGACACCCCCTCCCCCATGGATCGTCCGTACGTTGGATGAATATTCGCCGTTTTCCTGAGTGGGTTTTATAATACCCCTGCGTCTTGTTTGCAGTTATGATTCACCGATCGGATCCGTGAGATGCTTGGTCTCAGATTTGGGACCTTCGAATATAATATCTTCGTTTCATTTTCGTTCTAGGCTTTCGGCCTCAAGGGTATGAAGCCGTTCAGATCCTTTCCCCACGAAGGTTTGTTGTGGTTTTCTATGTGAGTTTGTGAGAGATTAGAACTAGGAAAATTTAAGATTATAAAATAGAGGGTTACATATGTAATGCATGTGTATGTAAGGCCCATTAACCATCATCAGTTTCCTAGATTACTTTTTAGTCAAACAAGGCTTATTGGAGTGTCATGTAAGTCCGTCTGTAAACAAGATGACTCAAGAACACGTCAACTGATCTTCATGAAATTTTGCAAACTTGTTTAGGAGGCAAAATAAAAAATCGAGTTCGAATATGAGCCAAATCTGTTAAATGGTTCTTGAGTTTTGTGATTAAAATGGTAGTATTATAAGGCAAAGGATATGTTCCCGTTATAACCTTAGAACCCTTCAACCAATCATTATGAAATTGCATTTTGCACACATGTTTATGATGATAAATTTAACGTTAAAACATGAGCAACATCGGCCTAGTGGTTTTTGATACTATTATACAATACTAACTAATTAATACCTATTTGATACCTTTTTCATACCTATTTTATCCAGTAGAAACTCGAGAACGGGTTAAACGATCGTAATGAAATTTTGCACACATGATTAAGACGGACCTACAAAGATTAAGTTTCAAGTTGAGCATCGTAGTACATCTGGTGTACGGATTCTTTTACTAACCATCAAAATAGTACTATTTCCGCAGAGATATTAGGATGAATAATAATTAGTCCTCTTGAATACTGTAAGGATAGCGTTAAGTCTATTATAAGAAATGTAGAATAAGTATTCCCATGCATGTAACATGGTAAGCTAAATGCTTAGAAGACAGAAGCCCAATGGGCGCATACTAGTTTTAAGTAAGCGTCGTTGTAAAATATTCAGTCTTTCTCCGTCTGCCTTAGTAAGCAGTAATAAATATTTAGTCCTCAAATTATAAACTCTTATCGTTTCTGGGGAACATTTATTTCGGGGATTCAATTCATCCTAATCTTATCATAGATCGGTTCAGAGAAGACTCCGGCTTTGGAAAATTCATCTGAGAATCCGGGCAACAATATATTCGTATCAAACTACTTATATTTATTTCATTATATTATTTAAGAATCGGTTCTCACACCATTATTAATAGCAAAGATCCTTGCATCATTTTAAGCTATATTAGTAAATTGTTTAGAACATTATTTAGATAGCTAGAGGACTTACAATACTTAAGATACAATGGAAATGGTGACCGGTTTCTGTATTTTATTACTTTCTTCAGATCGAAATGCTAGCCAAGATGTGTTTTATGTTTGATTATTATTAACAGTTTTATCCTTGGCTGAACTGATTACTCTGTGTTAATCTAACAATTATTAATAAAACGGAGTAGTAAATAATAGTCTTTTAGTTAAAATTAAAAATGTCGAATATAATGAAGCTTGATGACATTTCCAATTAAAGAGGTTAGGTTAAAAAAATAACCCAAAATATTGACTACATGGCCATGGAAGTATTTCAAATTTAGAAAGGTTAGGTTAAAAATAAACAAAAATTCTGGCCAATCAAGAAAAATTTGGTTAAAAAATAACCAAAAATTCTGACTACATGGCCATGGAAGTATTTCTAATTAAGAAAGGTTAGGTAAAAAATTGTCAACAAGTCTGGCGCGGGCTCCATCAAGTTTGCACCCCAGGTTCAATTTGTATTTTATATCAATGAAATTGGATGTACATATTTGCATATGTACATCCTGGATATGTACTGGAACAAAAATAAAGTTCACCTGCAGGTCCCCACCAAATTGAAACAAAGGAAAAAGACTCAAATAACTCAAATTCGTCAATTAGGAATTTGATAATCCGGTGTTTATGCCTAAAAATAAGTGCATATGCTCTTAGATCAGAGGAATAAAGAGAAGATCCCTGAAGGGTCCCATCTATTCTTTATTCAGAAATGTGGCATCCGCAAAGTCGATGGGAAGCCGAGCAACCCAACTTATCCATTATACATTAACTATGGTCATTAAATTGTTAAATGTTGTCAAAATAGCAAGTAAGCTAAAACAAATAACAAAATAACAAGATGAGTGATTCAGTGTCTTTCTCAACTCAACATTGAGTAAAATTTTTGAAAGGTTCAAAAAAACAAATTTCGCCGCAAGGGATCCGTTATAATCAATACAAGTGAGATATACGGACTTCATAAATCAAAATCAAATATGTAAGTTGTATTAGCATCTCACTAATTCTGACTTCCTTCATTAACTTAATTAAAACTTTTTATTACAGATGGCGATCGTCACAAAAGCGATGGTCAAATTCCTTCAAATATATATCTCTGTGGCGAATACAGTAGTAGACTAATCAGCTCCTATACTATGTGGAATCATCGGGGGACAATAATTGGGACCGAAAGATTCTAGATTATTGTCCGTTACCTGTTCGTAGGACAGGCTTAAAACTAACATAATTATAAAAATACTTATATCGCCATATAGTCAGTGTTTCGGGTTATTTTTACTTCCCTATTCTTTAATTAGAAATACTTAATTTCCATGTACTATAGTTAGTATTTCGGGTTTTTCTAACCCATCCTTTCGTTAATAAGAAATACTTCAATTACCATGTAGACAGAATTTTGGGTTTATTTTTATCTAAACCTCTCTTTAGTTAGAAATACTTCAATCGCCATATAGTCAGTGTTTCGAGGTTTTTTCAACCTAACCTTTTTTTAATTAGAAATACTTCAATAAATAAATAGAATTAAGATAACTATACATATTGTGTATTAATGTATCGACTATTTCGACAGAATAGGTATCTAGTTCTAGTTGTGCATAATGATTGCAAAAAACGACGATACCAAAAACGATGATTTATTTGATTTTATTAAATGACAAATGTTTTATAGGATTTAAAACAGAATTGCATTTTTAAATTAAACAAGTGAATCATTGGATTTATACATTTTAAATTCAGTTATGGTATGGAATTGATGGATATGCATATTCATGTATATTTTCTGTTCTTTCTGTTAAATTTTAAAAGTTGAAACAGGAAACAGAGACTTCCAACAATATTTATGGCATAATAATACCATCAGAGTGCTTCCCTGATTTTATTATCTTCATTTAAGTTGACAATATGGCATTAACGGTATAATTCAAAATCCCATCAATATACTTTGAAAACGTCTCCTTCTT
>JAQFZB010000621.1:0-12124 GCA_034695165.1 Desoria trispinata | reverse complement strand
TCCTTGTGTTGAGATTAGATTGTAACAAATTCATGGAACAAAGCTCATCGGAATTTTTAATACGTTAATGTAATACTAATGCAGAACAATGGGAGTTACATTACTTCTTAGTGGCGAAGTTCAGTTTTTATGCGAATACTAGCTCAGTTTAAAATTTCATTGTTTTGGTTTTTATGGCTAGGTAGGTCCGCAGAGCAATGCTCCATACATTTTTCCTTTTTGTAAACTAATATATTGCATATTTTCCCAGGTCTTAGCGTTTCCTATTAATTAATCTATTAGATATAAAACTTTAATTTTATTTTTATCCTTACTATTCTGCATAGAGTATGAAGTTTACATGGACTTTAGTCTAGTAAACAATTATGTACATATTTTACTGACAGAATAGAAATGATATCAACGGTCACAATAAGGATACCAAGACGGTATTATATAGTCATTTAAGCCTTTATTTCGTAGAAATCGGATGTCAAATTGAAAGATTTGAAAAGTTATTTGGTTAGTTTTCCAATTGGAGAAATGGGGACATCTTTAGAGGGTTTTTCGTCGTCGTCCTAACCAATGAGACATTTTGATTCTTTGTTAATGACAATGCCTTGCTCGTTGAAATGTAGACTGGAGTCACTGTATGCTGTGTCACTGATTGTGGATACAAATTGTTGAATATTGCTGATGATTCACTTGTCGCTGGTACAAGTGAGGTTCGTTTCTGATGAATTGCCGACGTCATCGAACGCCCTTTCGGTACCGGTTTCCTACCGTTTGTTACTGATTCTGAATTCGAGCTGATTGATTCTGATGATGGTTTACTTGTGGTCGTTGTTGTCAGTGAGATTTCTCTCATAGGATCCATCGTCGTGGAAGGCTGTGTTTCTGGTGGTTTTAAATCGTTTATTGTTAATTCTGGATTCATGTTGTTCGCTGTTAGCGATGCTTCACTTGTCGCAAGTGTTATGAGTCGGGTTTGCGGCGAAGATAATGTCTGTGATGATGACACAGACTTTGAATCGTATGTCGCAAATCCTGGATTCCAATTGTCGGGTGCCTGTGGTGGTGTATTTGTCGTTGCCAGTGCGATTTCCCTAAGAGAAAGTGGCGTTATCGGAGTACCTATGGATTGAGTTGAACAATTAGAAGGTCAGTGAATTTTAACTTTTAATTAACCAACACGCAAGACGCATGAAAATCAGACATAACAATTCACTTTTACAGCAAAATCATGTTTTGGAAACTAACAAAAGCTATGAAATTTAAAAATCAAACAGCATATATCATGTTTCAATTATTTCCTGTGACACACCAACAATACGAACAAAATGCAATGATCTTCAATATTTTGCACACATTTTATTTTCGAAATTTTCCACAAAAATCTTAACAATTCTTTTTAAAACATAGTTCATTCGAATATCAGTTTATCGAATGTAACCAATTTTTTATGGTAAATAATACAAGAATTTGACATCTTATCATGTGCGTATCTCTGATATTCCAACGAAACCTAATGATACCAGTGTTTAGCATGTTCTTAAAGTAGCCCCTAAAACACTCTTTGAAATCCATTTTATGAAATCCTAAAACTGCACCGATTTTAAAAATCATGTTATGTTCACTGGAGTGGCTCATTATGGTTTATGTAGGTGTATCAGAGGGTGGACATTTTCGACATAATTTTTAACATGATAGGAAGTTTGATTTTTAAATTAAGCGATTATTGTAAACTCCAATTATGATGGGGGTATGTAGATGGTATAAACTTCACGGACCCGACGATAGTGCTGGTGGTTGTAGTTTTGAGTCATTAGTCGCTGGTTCAGGGTTTGGCTTGTCGGGTCTAGACGCTGACAAAACGGATGCCTCGCTCGTAGGACCTGTGGAAGATGACGGAGATGGTTGACCCTGGTTCTCAGATTTCTTATTCCATAGGCTAGGCGTTGGAATTTGTGGAGAAGTATTTTTTGATTGTGGTTCTCTTAAGTTCGAATTGCTTGAACTGCATGAGCATGTTTTCACGGTTGTAGGGTCCTCTTTGACGGATGCCGATAAGGTTGTTAGCCACAAATCCTCATTACCCTGTCCGTTATTCAGAACTGCCTCTTTATAATAAGTCAAAAATTTCTTGTAAACCTCACTATCTTCACATTGATGAAATTTTACGAATTTCTTAAAACGTTCTTCGGGTGAGAAAATTCGCTTTTCGTTTTCATTTCCGTTAGTATTGTTTCTGCTTCTAGTTTTTTGTCTACGAACAAATTCCTCGGATGAATCTGAATTTGAGTTGGAAACATCGTCACTATTCATTCGTCCACGCCCACCTCGCCAATATTTATTTTTGTTGTGCTTTCCTCTGATTTGATGTTGCATAAAAACTTGCCATTGGAGAAACGGATCGTCCATAGCATCTTGAATGGCTCCATATGTGAGAGGCCTTACGTTTTTGTCCCTGTTCCTTCTTTCTTTGCACTCCACCTAAACATTAAAAACTTCTAAAAACTGTGATTTTATTTTAAACTGAAATACCTACCTGAGCGATAAGAACCAACAGTACACAAATGCACACAGGAATAAGCCAATTCATCTCTTGATATGCAATATGAAGTATTGGCAAATACGAATAAACTCAGTACCAATTTAAACTGTAGAAGGTTAAAGAATTAAAATTTGAATACTTTAATATCTTTAATTTCAATGTATTGCTGGGAAGAACAATGGATGTGAATATATAGCCTTGATTTTAATTTGACAAACCTGATGACTATTGAGTACTAAAATGCGAGAATTTCATTGTGATATTTTAAAGGCATGGTGGTAGCTAAATACTGCGGATCTGATAAAATTACAAGATTTTTTTTTATATAATCTAATAAAGATAGAAAAAGATATTATTTGTAAGGCAACAATTCCCATTAAAGCTGTATATGTTGCACCGATTAATTATATAGTCTACTTCACAAATTAAAATCTACTTTCAGGATCTATATTATTGGAGCCTTTTTGTACTTTCAATCAGATCAAATTGGATGCACAAGAAATTAATCTGGTTGTAGGAGTACTTTTGACAATATTGTTATGGTAGACAGCTAGGTAATTACAACTACAACAGTATTTCGTGAATATTGATTATATCAAAGATTTTTAACATAAACAGCACAATGATACAATTATCTATATTTTAACTGTTAGTACGAATAATACATCAGAATAATACCAATAAGTATGGCCCCTGCAAATAATTTGTAAACAGGCTTTAAACTAATATAAGGACTGGAAGCGAGGAATCTTGTAGGGACTTTGGATGACTTGCTATAGTCTACAACTTTGTCACAGTATTCGTAAAATGCATTGACAACTTTGTCAAAACTAGAAAACTGAAAAGCACCTCGAAGTTTTCTTCCTTGTTCAGTTTCATAAAATTTAATATACTTTTCATCACAACCTTGACAAAACGGGCGAAAAGTGCATACATTTGATGAGCAGTTGACAAGATTTGTCTGAAATTAAAAAAGTAACTGTAATTAAAATATGGAATTATAAGTATAAGTGTTATCTGCCGGTTTTTGTTTTACCTTATTGATTTTGTTAAAACAAAAGTCACACATCAATTGAGATTCAATATTTTTTAAACGTTGTAATAAGACGAAATTCATACTCTTTAAGCGTTTCGCTGCATCTTTGGGGTCATTTGATTTAGTGCTTTGAAAACTTGGACTCTGAAAATATTTGGCTTCTTTTATAAATTTATTCATGTCGCTAATAACTGAATCCATAGCATAGAACGGTGTAGCAGGTTCATCCGAAGTTTCACTGCATTTTGGACATGCAATTTCTTTTTGCTTATTCCAACTTCGTAAAGAACATTTTTGGCAAAATAAGTGCCCACAGGGAAGAACAAAATTCTACGTATTTCCATAAAAGACATTAAAATATATATAAAAATGAAATACAATCAAATTATTATTATATTCATATATAATCGCAATCGCAGAGATTCTATTTCATTATTACCTTTTTTGGAAAATTGTTACACATTTCACATGCAAATCGTCCTTTAATTTGTTCGATTACATCTAGAAGCTCATTGAAAAACTGATTCAATTCCTCCCTGTTGTACTCATATTTAGAAATTTCATAAGTACACGTCTGTAGCCATTTACTTCTATCGTAGGCCATTCTTCGCATTTCTTCAAGGGCTGCAGGATCGGGTTCACTTTGATTGGACGACATACTAATAAATTTTTAAAATATTGTATTATAATCATTAAAATAAAGTGATATATGATATAATATTTATTACATACCTCATACCTGTTAGATAACTGTGGTCAGCTTCACTGCTAAACAAGTATCGATACAGTCACCGATATAAACAAAAAAGTGTACCGGTGAAACAAAATTATTTTTGATAGACTGCTGACTGTGATTATCGTGGCCCCATCGTTTCTTATAGTTATAGAACAGGTTTATCACTGGAATCCCGATATTATCATCTTTTGGCTGTTGTAAATGTTACAATATCCGTTCTAAAAAGTTATTTCTGGTAAATTCTTTTATGACAGTGACAAGTGTATAATAATTAAAATATTTATTTACCAAGATGACAAATATTGTTGAGATGATGTTTTTTCAGGTCTACATACTTTATGAATACTTTTCCTTCTGTCTAGTTTCTCTGCACAAAAACTGTTAGCTGAAGTTGTATAGTTTTCGTTCGTTATCGTTGTTCCAATTATTGAGAATTAATATAGACTATCATATCATACTATAACTGTAAATTTATTGTATCTTGTATTGTATTGGAAGTCCAGTCAGTGCAATCAATCAATGTGGATTTTGGTTGCACACCTGTTTATTGAGCACCTACTTTGTCTACGTAGTACTTTACTATTATTATATAACAAAACCAGTAGAGAAAAAGAAAGAAATGATAATTTTAAAGGACGTTGACTGCAAAAAAGTTGAGAGAAAAGGGTTGAACGAATTTCCCATCATTCCCATCCCAAAGGGGGTATCACGATACTCATCATCCGAAATTAATTTACTTTACAGAAACATTTTAATTAATATTAGAATAGAATTTCATAAATGCCTGAATGTAGTGTGTGTTCAGGTGTCTTTATTGTATTATTGTATTCCGTGCAGTTACCAGCTATCATAAATTATCCACTAATTTAATTAATTTCTTTTACAATTCTATAGTAAAAAATGCATTCGCTACATTATAGCATGGGTATATATATTATATTGACATTAAAATTCGCAGGTCTCCGTATATGCTCATCGAATAGCTCTTGGATGGAATATGTCATCACTGCCAACTTCCAGAAGGACACCTTCCATGTCATGTGCCAATGTTCCCGAAATTCGTGTCCTATCTTTCACTTCTACTCCACAAACTTAGCTAGCGATGGTTTTATGAACAATGAACAATGCATCAAATAAGTTATTTTCCCCAACAGAAAATTTAACTGCTCATTGTCCCATAAATATTGAAAAATATAAGGCAGTTGGGAATTAATCAATTAATATTTCTTGATTATTTAATTATTTTATTACCGTCGAATTTTACTTTATGAATCTGCATTACATTATGAAGGAATTCTACTTTACATTATAAAGGCATACGACTATGACTTGAAGGTATAAACTTTCACGTTTCTTTTTTATATGAGATACGTTTTTTTAAAGAATTCTTGCTGTTAATAATATTTAAAATCGTTTGCAATAATACCTGACTGTGATCTCATGATTTGTAAATTGAGACCCTAGATTTTAAAACTATAGACCATTCACTCATTTGCGATTGTCAACTCTATAAATAACTAAGTTGGCTCAAGAACATTCACTAAATGTTATTACCGTCATTAATTGTGGTAAGAAAAGATTGATGAAACCTCCGGCAATGCTTATCAAAAGAACATTCATTTTATGACCGATTTTTGTTGATTTGTGAAAACCCATTAAGCGACAGAACCAGAAAAGATTTTCTTAAATTTTAAGATAATGAGTAATTATTGAGTTCAGATGCGTATACGAGAGTCAAACAATATGACATAAAGATTTTTATCACTTGGAGATTAGAATACCGATCTGAAAATGGTGTTCTCATGTTTAATCGTTGCATTTATTTAACACTGGTTGAAAAAACACGTGATTTGTGATTTCAGACTTTGGATGAATTCTTAGACGGAGAGAACATAAATGAACCTAAATCGCTTTGGTCTGGTGAAATATTACAACTTTCCCTTGCAATTTTTAAGATTTCCTTTTCAGGTTATCACCTAGCTTATCGGTTTTATCGGTTATAGACTTCTTGTAATATAATGTCTAAGACATCATTTGTTTATTAGAAATGTCAAAACAAAGGAAAAATCCTATCAACACTATTAATGAAGCTTGAAAGGAATAATTTTTTCAGACCCTATGCTTTATGAGGAGTACAATTTGTATGGTGAAGGTATATAAACTGATTTATTGCTTTTACTATTCTGCAACATCTTTGTCTTTGGGTGTATATCTTCTGAATGACTTTGGTGCATATAATATGCATATCTGACAATTTGGAAAGTGTTACAGCAATTAAATTCTTTTAGCAAGGTCGCGTTGTGTCTTTTCTGCTGAGATTCTGATGCGGTTACGCAAGAGCTGAAAGTAGTAGCCTACATTTCGATCAATTGAAAGATCAGAAAAAGATCCCGGGAGTAAAACTTTGAGGGTTTTTTAGCCACTTTGTATTTTTATCTTTCAAGATTAGTGAGACAAGTAAACCAGCGTTTAAGCAGTTTAAAAATGCACAACAGTATAATTGCATTTATTTAATACAAACTGCTACTGGATCGTGTTTTGTTTCTCTCTTTTCATTTTAACATGACTTTTTCAGTAAACTTGTGTCATTTACAGTTGCATGATGCGACAAAAGGATGAGAATTAGCTCTTTTAAGAAGTCACTTTTTTACACTTCTCTCTATATATCTTGGAATACCATAGTCTTATTAGTCTAGAGTGTAACCCAGACCTGCTTTAAGCTTGAGTGCTATTATAACGTTTTGTTATATTTCCACTTCAGCTTGATCCTTAATCCATATCAATCCAGGCAGGCATCATTCTATCCGAACAAACGGGATAACGAGGATTTAAGAGTTGGAGTGGATTATTATAACACTGAACAACCACTATTAGATGAGATCGATGTCTGTCTATCGCATAGAATTTGCTTTTTTTATATTACATTACGTGACTTACTGAAGTCTGCCGATTTTGCCCTTTGCATTAAAAATATAGCGTTTTCAGAACAAATGAATGTACTAGAATCTCAATGATATCTCAGGAATAACGACAAGTATAGATTGAAAAGAGGATTATGCGAATAAGGATATCGTTCTCGATACCGCATCTTTGTGGAATAAAAGATGTTCCATTTTCATATTTTCATTCATGATGATATGGAACTCACAGGGAAATATGTATGGAACCAGACAAATTGTAAGTAATAACCACGCCATAACACACAACACACCACATGACTTTCTCACTCTATATTCTCAGGAAATTGGATTAAAAGAATTAATAGTACGGTAATACGGTAAATAAAATATCTGCTGAGCAATGAAAAGCACAGATCTGTTAGTAACAAAAAACAAGTATGACATCAAAAAGTCAACAACAGTAAATTGCGGGTTCACTTTGATGAAGATAAGCAACTTGAATTTGTGATCACAATTATATGGCAATTTTCATGTTTAATTTATAAATCAAATTCAAAATATTCAAATGTGTTTTATTTTATTGAACTAGTCTGTGCCAATGTGCCAATAAAAAGTTTGCATATTGTAATAATCCCCAAACTCATTTACTCGACCACAACGCTGTTTGCATGTGTGCTTTGAATATGTTTGCTTTGTTAATTCGGCTTTTATAAGTGTATCAAACGCTAAGCTCTCAAATCTAATTACTTGGTGATAAAATATAGCAATCAGGATCAGGATTGAAAGCCCTAAGCCAATAACAAGCTACGAATTGACTATGCCCATATCACATTCACGTACATGTCAATTTAGCTATTGAAAGTGCAGGTTGATTATAGTAATAGATGTAAAGAATGATACTTCACTTCTGTTCTGGGTAAAATCGGGGCATTTGCTTGTCCACCGGATGCATTGATATCATTCGTTAATATTGCACTTGTACAGGATACTACCGAACTTTGATAGCAGTACTAAGACTATGCGGATTTTTTGATAAGATAAGCTTTATATTTGAGAAGGAAAGATTGCAGCTTTGAAATTCAAGGCTTATAGGATTCAACAATTAAACGAGGGTTATTTTGGGTTGGTCTCCCAAGTTGAATCAGATTAGAATTGAGCCAAAATCCGTTTGAGACAAAATTCTCATTGTTCTCGAATAACTATTTCATTCCGTTCATCAATTCAACTGAGTGAGGAGGTTGTGCCGTGGTCTCTTCAGTTTTCACATCCCGTTGCTTTCACATCTCAGTTAGACGAACTTTCGTTTTACAAAGGTTCACAAATTAAACATTTATCTTAAATACTTTTTAAAAGTATTCCCTCTGAAATTATAACAGTTTAATTTACTCGGAATCTTTTATATTTTAGATGGTTTCTGACGTAAGGAAAAACAAGCTTAACTACATCTTCGATACGTTCTTTGGTAAGTTTCCCAACTCAAACTCAACGCAAGCTTTCAACACTCCAACTCAACTTTCTCTTTCCCCGACTTTGTTTCCTTTCCCTTGTAGAAGCATTCATATGGGATACTAATTGAATAACAATTTTATTGATATTTTAAAATATTAGACATCAACAAGGACGGTTCAATAGAGCAAAATGATTTTGAATTAGCTATTGAGGTATATATATATGCATTACAAGGGTCGGTAAATTTACAGTTGGAAATTAAACTAATACGAATTTTAAATATTTAAAGAACATTGCCAAGCTTCGTGGATACAAGCAAGGTGGCCCCAGGTATGTTAGATTTCTAATTTCTTAATAGGATAGTACAATGGGATAGCAGTTGTAATTTTTGAATTGGAATTGAGATTTGTCTGGATTTGTGAAGGTACCAAGACACCAGCGACTCCTTCCTTAAAATCTGGGAGAACCTCCGAACTCGAGCTGACACCAACAAGGATAACGCTGTAAAATATATTTTATTACAGATTCATTAATTTACGGTAGAGTCTTAAAATTATAAATTATAAAATTTCCAGGTAAGCAGGGATGAATGGATCGCTATGTGGGCTTCCCCTGATCCAATCAACAACGATTGGAAGAATCTTTACAAGGAATTCATGTTCCGTCTTCAGGATGCCAACGGTATTCACTATTTACATATGAAGATATTTAATTACAAAACAGGATTTTAAAACATTTCGTACTGTTCTTAGCCGACGGTGGTATTGATGCCGAGGAGTTTGTCAGTGTAACTGGAACCTTTGGAGTACCCAAGGATGAAGCTACAAAGGCATTTGACAAGATTTCAGGAGTAAGTTGTATTTGAGAAATCAAAAAACTATATAGTCGAAATGAAAATAATTTAAAATATGAATTAAACTTTAGGGTGGAAAGAAGGAAGTCGACATCGCCTACTACACCGACCTATGGAACCAATTCTTTACATCGGATGACGCTGCAGCTGTCGGAAACTGCATTTTTGGAAAGACATCATATTAAGAAAGTGTGACTAACAAACTAATTTTTAAAAATATCACTGGAAATTATTATGTAAAGTATAACTTATCTTTATTTGGTTGGACAAAGGGAACTACGATAAGAACATATACCTTTTTATGAAAAATGTCACGCCATAAACAAAAACTAAAATACCTTTGTCATTCTTTTCTGTGATTCTATTGCGTCCCTTTCGTAAAAAATATTTTTCTGCACAAATCATCATCTCGGCTTTTGTAAACCCACCTCATGATGTCTAAACAATAAAGATCACCGATCGGTTCTCAAAATTATCATCTTTTAAAATATTCATTTTATATCTATAAAGCATAGTCCATCTATATATATTTCATCATATATTGCAACTTTCAACTTTCACCAACTAATGGAAAAATTAAGATGTACAGCCTCAAGCATTACTAATAAAACTGAAATTTTATTCTAGACTTATCATTATCACCATTAAGTTACTTTTATAATAATTTATGACGAGACATGGACATGGGTTATTGTGAAAGTGATACAAATTCATGAGTTTCAGTCAAATAAGTACAAATGTACAAATCAAATTATGAATATTTGGTCATACAGAACACTAATGTTCCCAAACGAAAGACATTATCATATCCTTCCTTTAATAAATTGGTTCTCCCATTATTTCCCATATCGATAAATTAGTAAAATAAAAATAAAATATAAAAATAGCAAACTATATAATTAGAGGAGTGTATAATGTAATTTTATATGGGGTGTTTCGGGATGTTTGTTGTCAAGGGAAGTTGAGAGTGCTCTCTCTTGACAACTCCCACGGATCAAAAGAGGATCTCTGTTCTTATTGCACCACCACCAACACATACATTTATGTCATCAACTCAATTTTAAAAACATGAATGAACAACCAAAATAAACATTTCACACCTCATCTAACTCACTCACCTACTACTCAACATAACTAAATTAATTACAATTCAATTAGCAAAATAAACATACTTTCAAAAAAGAAATTCAAAATTTTTTAAATTCTCCCCTTTTTGCTTATTCATCTGTGTTCAAGTGTTCATTCAGTTTTAAGTTGGTGCTTTCTGTTTAAAAACATTCGATATTTTATTTAATACTACTTTATTAATTTAAAAATTAAGTTTAATGGTAAATCTAAAATTGCACGTTTTGAGATTAAACTAAGTTGTAAGTTTTCAACTTTGAAATACACAATCTTAAGAAACGAAGAACTGGTTGAGATTTTTGGTAAGTAGTATTTGTAAGAGTTGATTGATTAATTTTTACTAATATTTTAAAATTAGCTTTACATTCTAAATTTCATCTCTTAATTAGTAAATGTGAAGAAGGAAATAAATGGGAAAAGTTGAATGAATGTGTACGGACACGTAGAATTTCACTTTATTCTAAAAATCCTAATAAAATTTTGGAGAATCGATAAGAAAAACAATTATAACATGTGGGTTTTAGTTTAATTCGCAGGTTTGTTTACTTAGCTTAGATGTACAAAGTCAACTTTCATTTCACTAATTACACGATTCGATATTAATGTTTTTCTCTGCATCAGAAGTTGACTAATAAAAGTGCAATTTGCAATTAATATAAATCAAAATTTTAAGTCTTGGCTTGCATTGTGTCTCAGTAAAAATATAAGAACGCGAGTGTAATTTCATTAATTGGCACTTCTATAACATCGTTAGGAGTATTGAAAGTATAGTCATTTAACACCTTTCATAAGTCACGTTCAAGTACACTTAATATTAAATTAAGTACCCCAATATATACCGAACCACATACCATCCCCCAGTCAGCAAATGCTAATGTTGGCAGGACATAGTTAAATTGGTTGTCTAATGTAGTTTAGTTAAGATGGTTAAGTAAGACAGTAGTAGTATAGTAATCAGACTCTTTTCTTTAAATTAAGCTCACTGTCTTTCATTTATTATCTTATGATGTGAAATAGTTTCGTAATCGTTACAGCTCAAGCAAATCAAAATAATGTTCCCTACTGACTTAATAATTTATCTTCATATTTCATTATACTGTATAGTACAGTTAATAGTTAATACGAATATTTGTACAACGGTAAACAAAATTATAGTCTAGAAAATATCTGTCCCTTTTTGCAATTTAAACGTAGCAATGATTATAATGTCATCAAGTTCGACTAAGGAGCATTAGCGACAAAGATAAATCATTTATCTAAATATAAGTCAACTCCCACAATTAAGATAATTGCCAACTTAACTTAGTGGAAAGAATTCAGCGCCCTTGTTCTGTATCACTTTTGTAGTTCATTTATATTATTAAAAGATTAAAACTGTTGGTGATTTGTGATTTCATTATTCAAAGGGAACAATTAAATACGATTACGACTGGAGACTCATTAACGTAATATATTAGAAGTATATTTGAGAGCAGTCAGTTATTACCCAGTA
>JAQFZB010000620.1:0-12130 GCA_034695165.1 Desoria trispinata | reverse complement strand
CTGCCTTTTATTCATAAAATTACATTTTGGGTACATCAAAAGTTTTATATGACTTGAGTGCGTATACATTTGTAGTAAAAATGCGTAGGAGGGCTGTGAATTTAAAATTCGTTTATAATTTCAATTCCAATACCAAGAGACGGAAAGGCTGGAAAAGTCAGTATTGTATTTATAGTTAGACCGAGACAAGTTTAATATTGCTTATTACAATATGATGATGACAGACGATGCACACCTTCTATATTTTCTGAATGAGTACAGTACATATAGCCTGGAGTATAGGTTATCATTTCGAAACCACTATAGTGTAAGGCTGTAAGAGGATATAGTGATATGTCGGGATCATGGATGCTTAAATAATTCAAAGGAAATTCAACCCAGCCGGTTAGGCAAATAGGAAAGACATGAAATGGAATGACAGTCCCTCTCGTCCTCGTTCTCAGTAAATGAGAATTAACCGAAAACTGAGAGGTAGTAAGGTAACCAAGTCTAATTCTACTAGTATAATATTTCAGTTTTGTCTACACTCTTGATGCTATTATCAACATTAGCATCAAACCCATGTCTATACGTATTATATGTAAGAATTTTTTCAATGGGATGATGAATGGTTCGATTGAAAAGAACGCAAAGAAAGTCGAGCTATGTTCTCATGCTATATTATAATGTTTTCATTAGTCCCTAATATTATTAAGGATGATGTGGAATTGAAAATATTTCACGCTCTGATATAAACGTCTAAAGTGTTATCATCATTGTTTTTCATAGCTGAAAGGTAAACACACTAAACTGACATCCCAGTCACATTCAACCGGAATTCCAAATCATATTTGACATAATTCTTGTTGATTTTATTATATAATATAAATATTTCTCCAATAACCACTATTATACCTCTATAAACAGAAGGAAGAGTGGAATGTAAATGTACATTATCACATATGACATTTGGATTTGGACAGTTTTAGATTCCCATCACAATAATGAAAGTAGAAGAAGTAGGAAAATAGAATTAAAGCTTTGACAGCATTGTGGTCAAACTCACACAGTAGTAGTATAGCATATGATAATACAATAGCAGCAGCATTTCAATTCAATGATCATAAAATAAATTAATCTATGATATTCAGTCAGACAGAAAATTCTTTCCTCAAAGTAATACGCTGGTTTCAATTCTAGATTAAAATATGAGATTGAATGACTGGGCGTTCTTTGGAAATTTTCATCAATGGATATGAATAGTCAAAGAGTCAACTAGATCAACGCCAGCTTGAATTATGAACTAAACTATTTTTGTACCTTAGTTATATAATTCCAGGGATCAATAATACAATACGATTATGTAATATGTGATGAGAATAGATAAGACTCTTAAGGCTTAGTTAATGTAGTTTATAACTCAGATTAGGGTCTATTCTATTGACAAGTTGAAATCTTCTTTGCAGGAAGTGTCTATCAAATTGTCCTAGATGTTATCAAAGATACTGAGTACAACAGGGAAAGTTCACAAGTGTTATTATGTGGGTGGATAGTTTTATGTGGTCAACATGGAGAAAGTCTTTTTTTAAACGCGTTGAGCTCTCACTACTTGTTGAGTCAGGTTTCTATTCTTCTCTTTCGAATCTGGTTGACCAGTAATTTACTATCTTTGAAGGCTGCTATCACTAACTGACTGGTTGAGTGCCCCTGCCACTACTACTACCTACACCTATAGTATAATATAATTGGAAATGTTGTTATTGTAGTACTTTCTCTGTGTAAATCATGTCGCATGTTATGAAAACGACAGTTGATGAAAATCTGTTGCTTGTTTTCATCATTCGTTTATTCGTAAAACACTAAAATACATATTACATGGTATATAAGAATATGGACACGACATGGCATGTCATTGTTTTAAACGATTTGTTATTTCATTCTCTCCCTTTGTCTTTAAGGACATATGTAATTTCCCAAAATACAGTACACCAAATCACTGTGCTATTGGGCTGATTTCATGAAATCATTTCATGTAAAAATTAATTGAGATTCAATAACTCAAAACATTTTATTCTAACCTCAAATCAATTTTAGTCACGGTGGATGAGCTCCTGACAGCAAATATCTAGTGTAGGTGCAGAATGTCAATTTAAGTATAGAATTCAGAGAGTATAAATAAATACTACGATAATAACTTTTGTATTTGCGTCATACATACATATAAAAGTTAAAATATTGTATGATGTGAAATGCAGTGGTGACAGTGGAAAGTAAATAAAAGTGGTTTGGTTACATAGTAGTAGAAGTAAAGGAACAGAGTAGAAAATCCCATTTCCCGTGTAATTGACCACTAAGTGTTTTCATAACAGAAAGAAGGACTTTCAGAGAGGAGTTTCAACATTTGATAATCCTGTTATTTTGTCTCGTGTGTATGTGGTTATATAGTTAGTGAAGATTGGTTTATTCCACTTCGTTTCCCCCTCAAGTTTATATACACAATATATATTTACTATAGGTAAGGTATCAGTCAGTAAACTATTATTTCTACTGTATCATCATGATGATCGCTTTATTTCATAATAATAACAATAAATCCACCCTCAGCTTATAAAATGTCATGTCACATAGGAATTGAAATTCAAATGCAGTTTTTGATCTACTAAACTAATTGCTTTAATTGATTGAATTTAAATCCAGCCTTTCATCATTGATGAACTAGTATATAATAGCTGAATTTATATTTATGGTTGTAGAGTTTGCTCTCAAATTGACGAGAAAGTGACCCTAGATTTAATGTGTCGGTTATTATTTGATTTAGCTTTCCTCCTCCTCCTTGTTTTCTTTTGTTGACGAATCCTATTATTCTTAACGTTTACACAAGGAAAACGAGTACAAGATAAACATCCTAAACCGATGCTCCCATTGTATTATACATACTCGTTTTAAGCACTGAGCTTCTAACACTAAAATTTTCACATGTCGATTAGATATCTACAATCGTGGGTGTTGAAATCAAACGAAGAGGTGCATTAAGCCAGTGTATGGTTTATGTCCTATGTTATCTTATTTAGTTAATAAATGTTCTTAACTATATTGCACAATGGCTATGCTGGTCTAGTAGTATAAAACCCGATTGTTGTCGCTTCCTTTGGCTAACTATTTTGCTCTATTTGAAGGTTTTTCTTTAGGGACACTTTAGCACAGGGTATTAGATAGATATAAAGAATGGAACGGTCAAGTCGAGTAGACTTTCAGGAGAAATGTAAACAAAAGGAAGGAAATAAAGAATTCATGATAGATCCATAGGCTTTCACTATTAGAATAGTACGCAACTTTGCTAACGTTAAATTCTCTGTCGTAATGAATGATGACGGGGCCGAAGAGCAAAGCAATTTTTTATCCATCGTATATTTAAATGGTTTTCATCAACACTATCCATTAAATGTGACAAAAAACGTTTTTGGACAATCGCTGGACGCCTAACCTCGATCTAAATGTTAGTGTTGTTCAGCATTCAACTGAGATGACGTGACAATTACTCGACAATGAAATTATTTTGTTGCTGATTTATTTAAGCCATACGCAATTTTCACGAGGGCCCGAATAAGTTAAGAAATAATGCGTTACAGAATATACTTTTTAATCGATCAGTAATTTACTTTATGAATTGGGTAAAAATTAGGATAAAACAAAACTAAAAATTTCACAAGGTGTCTTTTAGTAGTAAAATTAGGAATAATGAAATAAATTGTTGAAGAAAAACGGAGTTTCATGAAGAAATTAATTAATGCTTCCCAACAAAAAGAAACAAAATGCATCAATCCTTTCTTTCTCTCATTGTATGGCTATCCTAAAGTATCCTATGCTCTCTCTCTTTTGTCTCGTAAAGGTAGAAAAGTTAATCTTGATCGGAGGAGAAGCACTTTAAATTTTTCAAAGCATTCAAAAGCCAAATAGAGAACAAGTGAAGAATTGTAAATCTACCTGTTGGTTGCAGCACCATCAATACTATTCTGTAGCATTGGTTTTTTAGGTTCATATATGTAGTAGTTTTAGTGCGTACTAGTTGAACAGACTGCATTTGATGTCAAGGATGGATGGATACGGTTTAAAATAAAAATCTTGTGTTTCTCAGTCTCATGCATAATAAATGGACTGAGAATGGACTTTCTCATCTCCCTTTTTACACTCAAGTAAGTGCTTAGACTTTTTAGACTCTTTTTTTCATGTCTATTCGGGTTTTTCTACGATTTCAGTTACCGGTTGCAAGCATCAAAGAGAAATTCGAATGCTTCAGATAATTTTATCCTGTTCAGTTTAGTATATTAGTGCTGCGTATGGGAAGTATAGTTTGTTAGTTGAGTTGATTATTCAATTGAAGCAACATTACTACTAATATATATCTAGTAGTAGTACATTCTATATTTCATCAATTATTCCTTGGGTGGTTTATTGAACCCTATGAATTTTACCCACTTCAAGCAGCAGTAGCTGTTAGTAGTTCCAACAACATCAGATCAGCAGACGGCAACGTTGAGAAGCCGTAGCACTTTCAGTTACTTAAGAACCAACGTAAGTGGAGACTTTTCAAATCGTAGATCCAGTCACGACGAGAACGAGAAGAGAAAGTAGGTGGATTTAGATGCATGAAATGTAGATGCAAAAAAGAAAAGAAAGTCAAAATGCGCTTTTCAGCTCCACTTATTCTTCCCGAGATTATTTCAAAGTCATTGAATCTGACTGATAAGGAAGGTTGCAGAGCATCATTTCAAGACTACCACCAGTAGAAAGGTAGATGCAAAGAAAATGAAAAAATCCTCTCCCATTCTCATTCGAATACTTCTTTCATAGTATTTCAGCTCGACTTTTATTTTTCTAGAGTCATTGTATGCAAGAATAAGGCATTTTTTGAAATGTATCAGTTATGTGTATTCATATATATATATATATACATAGTATTTAAGCGTAGCTAATGGATTACCCAAACGACCCCACAACAAGGATGAAGAGCAGCTTTTACATACCTGACAGAATAAAGACAGTAAATAAGTTCCTTACCTTTTGCTAATGGCATTGAGAGTAAAATCTAGAAAGCGGTTACTCACTTACCCTGTCATTTAGCTCCACATTACTTTAGGAAAGATTGACTAACGACTTTTTATCTCATGGAAAGTCATTTAGAAATGAAGTGCACCTACTCTTATATTACAACTACTTAGCTACTTATGAAACTCCTACGACTTTTCTAATAACCATAATTTATGCTCCATCTTAGATCACGTTGCCATTAAATAAAATTTTTCACATATTGCATTAAATACCTTGAAAAAAAAACAGTAATTAAATGCATTCAGTGTTATAAATACTCTAAATTAATTCCAAATAGAATGTAAATTGGAAATGACCGAAACAACACAGAAATGAATCAAGAACCTAACGAGTCACGAACTATAAAATTCCAGGTATGAAATGTACGGACGATGGAATCTCAGTAAACTCAAAGTGTAAAAATGTAGATTCCAAGGAAGAAAACAAAACGTGAGCTTCTCAAAGTTGAACATTTTGTGAGAAGTCAATTGTATTTGAGATTGTGTGTGCGTGTATTGGATTCTGTATCCATTATCCTATATCTATCCATGAAATGAACTAGAGAAGAAAGAAAGTTGCGTCGCAATGCCACCATGAAAATGACAACTTGAGAAGCGTTGGAAGAAGTGATGTGGCGTGGTAGAAAAGTCAAAGGTAACAACAGTGTTATTGTGTATAGAGTGTTGAAGAATTGCAACATGATGTGTAAGCTTCAAGAGGATGACGAGATGAAGCTGACTTGAAGAAACTCATCATCTTAATGGACGATCTTGATGTAATGGTCGAAAGCTGAATAAAATAAATTCTTTTATTCCTTGAGATGCCCTTAACCCCACAGGGATTTCCCTCTAAAGCTATCTATCTCTACCTCTTTGACTTTGTTGCTTAGTGTCTCTTATTGTGATCGTCTATCTATCTATAGACATGGCAGTTTTATTCTACCTTTTTCTACTACAAAAATAAACTGATCATCTTTTTCTTTAGCAAAAATGATATTTCCTTTTATGAAAAGCGTAATAATATTTGTTTTACAAGGCCACAAAGTGTAGCACCTTTCTTTATACTTTATACTGTTACTTATTCTCATAAGTACGAAATGAATTCAATCAATTTAAATTAAAAATAATAATCCAGAAAGATAAAGCTGAATATTTTTACCTTTTAGAAAAAAAAGAAGAAAATTGGGTTTATTTTGCTTTTTAAAAGTTACGTGATACAAAATAAATGAAGTCGTGAGTTTTCAGAGAATTAAACATGTTAGGTTATAAATCTCAAAAAGCACACACAAGTCCCCAGCAGGAAACTTGTAGAGCATTGTAAGTTGAATGGAGAAGGGAATAAGGCTAGAAGAAGAAGAAGAAGTAAATAGTGTGACTTGACTTTGGATGACTTAAGACGGAGAAAGTTTGTTTGCACTTTCCATCCGTTATCCTTCTCACAGTTAGCTCAATAGCATATACTACATACATATACACAATTTATACTCACAGAGAGCGTCCATATTAAATATAAAATATTTTTATTTTCAACTGCCCTTTGTATGGATTATATTCCTCTTCATCTACACATAATTACAAATACAAGGCATCTGAATTTAATAAGCATAAATATTTGCAATGATTATAGAGCAAAAGAATTGTCTTAAAGAGATTTAACTCTTATGAGGTAAGTAAGGGAACGGATGAATTTGGGATGTAAATATCCGTTTCGAAATTTGTGGATGTTGTTTATGAGTGAAAAGAGTGGCAGTGAATAAGTATTCTGTATGAGAAAGAGAGGGTGAGTTGTAGTTCCTTGGAGAACTCTTCTTCTGTTTCTGTCCGGGTTTCCCCAGAAGAGGAAGTGAAACCTGTTACTTAAATGAGATGTCTGACATCTTGACTGACTTCCTTCCACTCTAAACTGTTGAGCTAATTCATCTTTACCCTTTTCACCCTTCCTCTAACAAACACCTTTTGTAATTGCAAAAAATACTAATAAAAATATTTTTATACTTTATTTAGAAATTATTTAATAATCATGGTGCTTGGGATAAATAAATGATTTTTGTGAATGAACTGTTATAAAGTGATATTACACAGATGGATTGTAATACGAAATTCACCCAAGCTCGGACTTCCCAATTTTGCCTAAAATATGGAATATGGCATGGAACCCTGAAATAAGAACCATCACCGTTCAGCCGATGATGAAGGATGATCTGCTGAACATGATCTTCTTGAGATATCGCTTACTTTTAGCAGCTTTAATATTTGGTTTACAAGAGTCAGTGTGAATTGAGCCACACCATCCACCGACTATTTGAGATGAAGAGGAGGATGATAAACGAACGTGCAACACATAATAATTTACAATTTTTCTACCGATACAAAAAAACGAAACGCTTCAACATTATCTTCATCCGACTGTCAATGCTTCGAAATTGGTACATTGTATCACTATATTTTACTTTACAGGGCTGCACAGTCTGTGCTCTGACTGTATGTTCTGCAGTTGAATTGCTCAAATGTCGGTGTCCAATTTCCATCCAATACATTCTATATATTTGAGTCCTAGTAATAGGAATGTTATTAAAACAAACCTATTAAACTGGATATGAATGTTTGAAAAATATATGAAAATGTATAGTATGAGTTTAAAATGCAATGAAATTGGAGATGTTTACAGATTTCAAGCTAAAATTGTTCCAAAATTTTGGAATTACAAAACATGAGATGCATAAACAGTCCTTTCAAAACCAAAGGGCAATCATAACCAAAATACTTTACTTCGTTTTAGTAGTAAATTAACAAATTGTTGTTGCAGTATTAAAATAGTCAACTTACATATTACAAGTACACTTTCTATTAAACGATTGACAGTGTCTATATAAATTACATGGGTAGTAAGGAAATATTTCAAGATTGCGATATATTATACGAAATGGGATTAAAACATTGTGGCGATGATATCTCAGTTATAACTAGATCGTGAAAGAAGATAACAATAAAGCCATTATTAGTATTCTTGTGAGAAGGATAAAAGTAAAAGTCTCATTAAAAAGATAGGAAGAAGGGGATTGTGATTAATAAGTGGATAATATGTGTTGGTCAAAGTGGGCCATGATGATGATGGTGAAAGTGATGATGACGACGGTGGTCGTGGTGGACATTTTAGGATCCCATGGGCAGAGCACATTGCAGGGAGTAATGAAAGTGTGGAGAGAAAACACGAACTTTGGGAATGTCAGAAATTGGGAAGGATTGTTGGATGAGAATTGTTCTGGAAATATTTTTTCATTTCCGGAATGGATGGATCCTTCTGTTGTCGCACTTCCATCGCGGATTTTTATGAAACAAATCATTCTCCCCTCGAATGGTCATTTCGTATTCCAACCTGGACTCACCACTTTATCTGATTCTGGCACATGTCAACATGGACGAGGTAATACCACTCCAAAAACTAAACTATACCCACCCACGCCTTGTCCCCAACATTTAATACTTTATCCCAATTTTCCACCCATTCTGTTCTACCACTATGGTCATTTCATAATATTGATATGATTCTTAAATCTTTATGTTTTAATGTCTTTAAAGAATTTAAATAGGATAATACTGAAAATTAATAGATATTTATAACACAATATTTTATCATTTTCTTTTCTCTTAGCTTATCTGAAAATTGTAACATAAACTATGAAAATATGGACATTTAATAAATCCCCACTATTCTTTAGAGGTCAAATTTCGACGAACATCACGGGCAGACTGGTTTAATCCAAAGAATTGGCTTTTGAATGACACAAGTGGTCATGTCGTGAATAACAATGCAATCCCTCACGTAGAACGGATCCCATGTCAATATGATTCTGTGAAATTCCCATCACGAGCCACTTTTAATCTATTAATTTCACAGAAAGTCTCAATCGGTAGATTTTTTCTGGGTGAAGAGGTTGGTCACCTAAATCAATTAATTATTTCAATAAGTGCTTTTATGAATATCCTTTAATATGTATACTTTTCCAGGAACAATCATATACAGATATTGCCGTAATGATGAACTCTGAGTTGGGAAAATTACAATTCCAAAAGTCTTCGGATGTTGAATTTAGTCTTACAAAGAAATCCTGTAGCAATGATAATGACGATGAGTGCATTTGTGACAATTATGTACAGCCGACGAATGACAAGGTTTATTTCTACTGCAGTATACTTATGCATTTGACAGAAATTGAGAATCTAAACTATTTTTATATTTCAGATTTGTACACTTGTCACCGAGTGTGAAAATGTTGCTGGAAAATGTGCAAATCCAATTAAACCTCATGGATTTTGTTGCTTTGTTTGTGGTAAAGAGGGTTCTCATACATCTCATACATTAAACCTGGATTTGACAGAAATTACATTGCATTTATTTGAGTACTCGTCTGGCATTAAAATTATAATCCATACAGATGCATATGAACAACAAACAAATGTTGTTTTCAAGTGTTACTCAATCAGATATAAACTGAAGCACCTATATATAAACTATTAAAATTAGAATTATAGGATGAAGTACAGGACTTTGATATAGTACACTCATCAGTAGAGAATATCGATGCTGTGAAGAGGGATGTGATGCATTAAGTAAATTAGATTGCATATCCTTTTATTCAGGAAATGTAAATGCAAAGTTCAGCCTTAGCACTTTAATGTTATAAGAAATATTTTAAACATTGTTATATCAAGTACACTTTGAATTTGAGATATGAAAGTAAATAATTCCCGGATAAAAATAAAAATATTATTATTCCTGGAGTATTTGTTTCGATTGATTGAAAGTGTAGTTCAACCATTTCAATCAAATCAAAACTTATTTCTATACAAACTCAGGAAATGGATGCTTCAAATAATCTAAAATGCATTTGCATTATCCTGTCAGATATCATTTCACAAGTGGAATCAATATGCAAATTTTCAAAAATCTTTATGATTTCTTGGAAAGAATAAGTATGTTGCAGTGTTCAGGGGAAAGTAATACATAAATTCAAACAGAATGTCATACAACAGATAAATTATAAGATTCCTGTCCTTTTCTTTGATAACACAAATGTAGTAAATATGTGGACAGCTACAACATAGTATATCCAATAAAAGCTTTGCATTAAATTTTCAGCTTGGAGGAAGTGGAGAAAGAGGTGTGATTAAAATTTGGGCTTTTCTTATACAAGTTGTATAACTTTTAGAAAACTCTGTTGTGGTCCTCTGTCGTGGCTCATGGGTGTTTGGTTTTGTTGGATTAGTATTATAGTATAATAGGTATAAGTAGTAGGTAGATGTGAAACAATGTTGTATCCTTGGGTTTATTTAGGTTATGATAAGGAAGGAGGGGGGATGAGATGTGTTGTTGTGATAGTGGAATAGTTAATACAATTTAATAACATTTAGGAAGTAATAGTAGTAGTAAAGGTAGTTGAAGGGAGAAAGGAAAGACCAAGTAGTATTATTTTATTGGGCCAAGAGAAGAACAGGAGCAACAGCTAAATTCTACTTTTACTTTAGCTAAAGTCTTCTCCTCTGCTGTATTCTCTCATGAGAACGACTAGAATGATGATGATTTTATTGTAACTAAGCTAAAACCCGTGCATTAACCATAATTGCATTCCACTTTCACTTCCACACAGCATCTTCGTGGTTTTCTCTCCCAATTTCAACATCATCCTCAAATCCTCACAAATATACCATCTTATCAACTTTATCATACTTTCTCCAAACATTCATTTCTATTCATTTTAATACAATACATTAACTATATGCAATATTATAAGAACCTTTTTCACTTTTAATTGCAAAGGTTTTGAATGACTTTTTTTAAATATTTAACAGGATTTCACATAAAAATTACGCACAATGGACAACTAAAACTAACGGTTGTAGAAGACAAACTGAAAAAGATTCAAAGTGATTCTGGGATTTGGGATTATGATTATTATGTGTCTCGACATCGCGTCAAAGGAGCACACATAATTGTTATTCCACAAAGAAATGGAACATTAAATCAGAATCTTCGTAAAGGAACTAGAAGCTTAGCGGATGTCGTCAAGCAGTTGAAATCTGGTATGAAATTGTTTTATACGATGATAAATCAATGGATTATTTTACACGTTTACAAATTCACAAAATTTCCAAAAGGTAAATTATTCCAATAGGTTATTGTTTTAATTATTAAAGAATAAACAATAGTTGAAGAGAACAGCAGCAGGTGTTTCAGTTTCATGCCTGAAGTATATATAGGCATGAGATATTACACAGTATTGAGATTATAGGAATAGAAGCAGTTGAAATAAACAGTTGATGGTGAAAATAGTGAATAATTAGGCAATAAATTTGATGGATGATGTTTCAGTTTAAATTAGAATCTTGTGCAATGGGAAGGTGAAAGTGAATAATTATAACATGATCAGTAGAGGAATGTTGTGTTTCTGGAGGTGGTCTGATTGTTTGATGATGACCATTTGTTGTTTTGACGCAGTGCCTCAGGTCGAGGAAGTGACATGGATTGGATCTTGGGAGGAAGCTATTCCACTCGATGTCGACAAATGGGAGGATGGCGAAAGAAGCACTGGGGGTCTTTATACTTTTATTGTCATTCTTCTTTTATCCATCCTCATCATTGCTGTCATCTGTTTCATCTTTTATCGCAATAAAACACAGTAAGAAAATCCATTTATTATATACAGATGAATATTATATGCAATATACGATGTAAGTGTATATAAAATGTGATCCATATCTGCCTTTGAGAATTAGATTTATCACACTATCTGCTCAATTCTTAATTGAGAAATTCCATAGTTGAGATAATGTATTATTGTGACATGCATTTGAAATAAGATTGAGACTGATTTTTGTAGAAAGTTCCAACTATTTCCTAATCATTTATTAAGGGGTGTAAACCCCTTTATAAGATTGTCTTATCCGTCTGTCCGTCCGTCCGTCTGTCCGTCCGTTGGTGCTCTATAGTAACTTTCGAACGCGTTGACGGATCTTCACCAAACTTTGTACATGACCTCTATGGGGCATGAGAACGGCTGGCTATG
>JAQFZB010000619.1:0-12135 GCA_034695165.1 Desoria trispinata | reverse complement strand
TTTATTTAAAATGAAAACAATTGATGTTATTCCTTTGCTTATTTCATATTTATACGTGTGATTAATTAGTTATAGTCATTTACCAAGTTCCGCTAGACGTTTTCTTTCTTCATTAGTGACAATACGACGAGTTAGTCCTGGATATTTTTTATACAATGCTCCACGAAAAAGTCGTAGATAATTTCCAACCTAGATTATAATGTAATATTAAGCAATATCATAGTCAATTCAATTGGTCATTAAATAATTTACCTCAGATCCAATGCAATAGAACTCCCCATTATCTTCCAACTGAAAACTGACTGGTTTATCTCCATAAGTTCTTATCGACATTTTCTTCTACCGCGTACCCTTTCTGCCCAGCTTTTTTTAAAAGTGTTATAGTAATCTATTAAAATCTGTTGAAAATATGAAATTTAGGTTGATAGGTATTATTTCTCTTGAATTGACAAAAATTACCCGTCCACAAAAATATTTTGTGTTTGAAATTCTATTCAAACTATACTATTTGATTAAAGTGGTTTGCTAAAATTACTTAATCATAAAGAGTATAAAACTATAGTTTTTAAACACGCGCTTGTTTGGCTTCGGTTACGGTTTTGCGTCGGGTGTTCCAATAAATTGCGTGAATCCGAAAAGTTCTGTTCTGTCTGGAGAAGTTGCTACAAAAAAGAAGAGAATTTGAGACTCTGTATTACTCTCTGTCCCTTTCTTCAGCCGCAGCAGCCTAGCCGGTTTCTCTACTACTGGATGAGTATAGCTCTTGATTCAATCTCTTCTGATGTATTATTATTTTGAATGCAAAGTACAATACACATAGAGATGTATTATGTACAATAATATTATCATATACACAAATCAGTGCAGTAAACTCTTACAATTAGCTCTAGAAATGGATCTTATGTGCCGTATTATATTCATAACCGTTTATTTTTGCTCCTTCATAATGTCACTTACCACACACACTGGTGAATTTATATATATTAGAATGATAGCGGATTCTCATGCTAAAAGAATATCATGTATTTATTTTCTTAGAAAAACAGTCGTATTTATTGTACTTTTTAGTTTTTATAGTGAAAAAATAATCATGTTACATAGCAATATTTTTCTGACAATGAATTATTTGATTAGGTTCAGTTTGGTATCAAATGTTGTTTGTAATGTGAATTATAGTTATATGATTAATTGATTAATAACCTCCATAAAGTCAATTTGGCTGGGTACAGACGGGTACGCTTAGTGATATCGATATGTGATAAATAAATGATGGCACAATTATTAATCATTATTAGTCATACTTCAAATTGTGCGGTATTGTAGCGTATTTTAGCTGTGGACGACGAAGTTCCTCCAATGAGTTAATCAGCATATATCTCGATAATATGACGTATAGGCGACGAAACCAAATCATTTGCGATTCATGACACTCCATTGCTGTCTGCTTGGTGTAGAAAATAATAATATTGTTAGGCAACTAGCATACAAGCGGAATTATTACTATACTTTGACAAATAAATCATTATTACCACAATTGAGTTTTTTGAATTTCCATCCGTCATATACACAAATTCGTTAAAGAAAAAGCAGTAAGGAACATCAAAAATCCCCAGTATATACTTTCGCAAAACGTTGACAGAGATGAGACTGAACACACGACAATCTAATAACAAAGTTAAACGTTTCAATATTTTAAAGAATTCTAAAAATGTCTACTTATTGTAAGTGACGTGATGTATAACTGATAATGACGTTTTTTGATAATCGTACATGAGGGCAGAAGGTGTCGTTCTAGGAGATCAACAATAGAGTTATAAAGAGCAATGTGGTTGGCGTGTCCACTAATTCCATAATCGTCAAATGTTACCAACTGCAATTATTTCGAGCAAAGCATTTAATGTTTAAAATTTTTGATCATAACACCAGCTTCCATTTCAAAATTAAATGGCATGGTATATAATATGTACCGTTGTAATTCCATGAGAAATAACATGATTGCGAATATACGCAGCTAAATGAGCAATTGGCCATTTGCACCGTGGATCATCCCGTAATTTTCCATGTTTCATGATGGTTATGTTTCCTTCCAGAATTCCCAAAGCCTTACAACTCTTCCATAATTCAGCTTTCCTTCGTTGTCCAATACCTTCATAATCCCCTAAAATGCATTACGAAAATGAAAATTATTATTATTTTATTATTTTTTTTAAATCGGTTCATTATTATAGTAGTAATTAATTATAATATACCATAAGAGAAACAAAGAACGTAGAGCTGTCCTCGTTTTAATAGTCCACGGATAGTAGGTCCAAAGAACATAGCTTCGTCATCAGGATGAGCGATGACGATAAGTGTTCGGTTTCCATCTTTGGTAGGAATTTCTTTCCAATTCCAAACGAGTTTATAACAAAATCGAGAAGCAACAAAGAGGACGGCAACAATTAGAAAATAGATTGTTAAAATGCACACCAAAACGACACCGCAATGTTCCTTCACGAGTTCCGCAATAGGCGACATAGCCGTTGTCTTTGTCGGTTGGTGATAGATAAAAATGATTAGAGAAAGAGAGTGACGAAATCGACATGAAATTCGTCACACTCTTCTTCAGTCGTAGTCTTCGTCGTCGTCTTTTCTTCCGTCTGTTAAATGTGAATTTAAAAAGTGAATAAATAAAATAAATATAGTGAATTAAAATTTTCGACTTCGTCTTCTGGTCAACTGGTTCCCTCTTCTCTCTCAGCCTGTCTCCATCTGCCCCATCGTCTCTTCTGATGTTCTACACAACGATACAACTAATGTCATATGCTTAAATACCATACAATATTATAAAATAAACGTATTTAATTAATGTTTCTCTATTTCATTATCAGGATCAGGGGGAAGGGAAGCGGTTTTTATCTCTTAGAATATACTTCGGAATTATAATGAAATAAAGAGAAGAGATGGTTTCGATGAAAATTATGATAGTATAACCTTACGAAAGAAAAGTGTTCTCTATAATAATTATAAATACAAAATGCATGCAGGTTTAAATTTGCTATTATATCTGAGAGATGATGAATATGAATATGAAAACAGGTTAGGATAGGAATAATAATTTTTAATTAGACACATTGTGTTGCTTTGCATTGCCGTAGCTTTATTTAACAATTTACGTGATTAGGATTTAGTAAGAAAAAGGAATTTTTTATATTTTAAAAATAATTGATACACAATATTCTACTAATCTATTCTTATTAGGTATATATATATAGTATGAGTAAGCATTCACACACAAAATCTACAACAACAACAGGTATCCTGGCTATCGTATTATTCACGACAACATAATATTGTATTAAGTCAAAGCAATATTTCATAGCAATTAATTAATATTATAATTACTATCATCATTAACAAGTAATAGGATACTTCGAAATAGGTATATTCAGTGAAAGGGTCATAATATTTCTATTTTCTTTGTCAAATCGATTTCTCAAAGAGTCAGAGTCTAAGGTGTGACTAGTGAGTCATTTGTCCAAGGGATTCAGCAGCTTCCTTACGTTTGGATTTTAATATTGCCTTCTTTTTTCGTCGATCTCGACAATCGGGACAGAACCATTTTCCTTTTGGGGGAATTGCTACTCCTACGCATTCAAAATGAAACCATTGAAATTCACAATCGTTGTCATCACAACCTATCATTTGGGAAACATTATCGTGGGGAGATTGGCAAATACAGTACAACTGTTCGTCCACCAATCCCATTGCATTATTCTCAATTGGAATAGATGTTTTTGAAGCAATCATATTAGGATCTACTTTTCTTCCTCCACGTCCCAATCCAATTTTCATTCTTGGTCTTCTAACTCCTGTGTGACTATCAAGTTGTTTAAGTTGTGGCGAGAGAAGATTTGGATCATTTAGATTTTCATATACAGAATGTTGAAGATGTTTGGGTACAGCAGGGGTGAAATATTGACCAACAGAAGGTTTATTCAAAGTCATCTTAATAGCATTAAGCTTTTGATTTCTTCTTTCTTGAACTGGGTTGTTTTTAATACTTTCCATCCGTCTATAATCAATGGACTCTGCTTGATATTTCGGCTTGAAATCATTAGGAGATAATGGGCTAAGTTTAACATAAGGATTTTTCCCTTCTTGTAGCGACATTGAAATTTTAAAAGAAACCTGTTCTTCTTGTTTGGGCTCCATAAACTGCTGAAATTGAGCAGATGGTATATTTCTTTTCACTATAAGAGGTTTAATTGGAACATTTCGGACTTTAAGACGAGACTCTGGTTTTCCAGACTGTTGAACCGAGTAAGTAGCTCCGAATGATTGTGACTTCTTTGGCTTAGGCGTTGCTGGTTTTAATTCCTCTAAAGTTTTAACACCTCTGACAAATTTAAGAAGATATTGCTCATTGGACATTGTCCATATTTCGTCAAACGCTGGTATTTTGCCAATAACTTCACAAAGTTGCTTTTGATTGTAAATTTCTTCTGACCCTGACTCATCAGTCTCTAAATCAGTTTCAAGAATGTAGTTTTCCTCGGGAAATACTGGGAAACTGCCATCGTTATTTTCTTTTTCATGGCTTATTGTTGATTTTCTACTGAATTTTCCTTTGTTCTTCCGGTATTTTCGTTTTTGCACAAGGCCATCTGGACCAACGATTTTTGGGGGTTTTGGTACAACAATACGACCAATTCTTTTACCAGCCCCTCCTAGTGCTCGTTTTTTAGCCGTTGGGACTCCATCTTTATTTCGATTTACAGAACCCTTCGGCCGTCCTCTTCCTCTTTTTACAGGTGGACCTTCCAGTGGTAATGTTGTGATTTTTGGAAACGGATGAGGATGTTCCATAGATTCATTATCACTTGATGAGTCGCTAGAAGAAGACGACGAACTTGAACTAGAGCTAGAACAACTGCAGTTACTTCCACAGCTTGAGGAGCTTGAGCTCGAAGAAGATGAACTGTGATGGCGTTTACGAGAATGAGAACTTTTCTTTGATTTTGAAAGAGAGTGTTTTTTTGGTTTCATTATTTTCAGCTTCTTTGAAGACTTATGGGATTCTTTCTTGTAAGAAATGACTGAAGTTCTTCCAAGTAATCCTGATGAAGGTGACATTGGGGGAGAGGAGGGTCTTCGTTTTACAGCAAGTCGGAGACAATAATCGTGCTCGTGTAGGATAGAAAATATTGCATTTTCTCGAATAATGTGTTCTGGAAGCGAATTATCTTCGAAAGTGGGAATGTCTGTGACGTTAAAGTTGAAATCATCAAGAGGCGGTAAAAGTGGTGACATTGATCCAAAATCTTCTGTGTGTTTCAGTTTCTCAACATCTTCCATCAAATCTGATTCAGCATTTAAATCCAAAGTTAGTGTCGTAACTTTCTTTTTCTCCATTGCAGATTCTAGAATTTAAATGAATAATTATCAATTAGTTAATATTATAGCGCTTATATCAGTTTTAAAATATAAGTATTGTATCAAACATAATTAAAAGCTAACCATCAATATCCATAGCAGAGTTATTTAAGTTTTTCTCTAAATTTTCGCAATGATCTAAGATGTTTGACATTGACGAAATTCCTGTCTCTAAACTTTTATCCAAATCAGCTTTAAATTCTCGGTCAGAGTTTTCATCATCAGATTCGGAAGATGAGCTAGTTGACTCATCAGATAAGACTAGGTCTGCTGCAACTTGCTTCGAAGCATTCAGAAGTGGTGAAGTTTTTCTACTTAATATTTTGAAAGGAGGCACAAACCCATTGTTTAAAGCTCCAAATGATGGAACTGGTTTTAGAACTTGGGACATGGTTGATAGGCTTTCGTCGATACCGTTAAGAGTGGTAGGTTGTGACACTGCTGGTTGCTGTTCTGTTGCATTCAAAGGTTCTGAAATGTGCATAATCATATTATAGAATTATAGACACGTTAAAAAAATTAAAAGTCTTAAAGAAATATACCAGGATCCACAATATTCAGCTTAAGATTGGGTATGTCTTTGTCTAAATGTGGGGTTTCCATATTTAAATTGTTGGGTTGATCGTGTTTATCTTTGTCAGCCACGGGCATTGGATCATCTTCATCGGAATCAGATAAAGTATTATTCACTTTTATGAGATCATGGGCTGTTTGAAGTTTTGCTGACGGCGAGACTGGTCTAGAATCTTGAAATGAATTAGAATATTCAGAAGAGTCATCATCACTCCCTGATTCTTCTTCTGATAGATTTGGACCCTGAATTTCTGCAAGATTAAAAGGTTTTTTTGACTCATCATTGTCATCTGATAACATTGGTTCATCTGGTTTGTCTGTAATTGAATCGATTGCATCCTCTTTAATCGGTAACTTTAATTTGTCTTCAATTTGCTCAATTTCCTGTTCAGTATCCATTTGTTCAAGTGACTTGGAATTTCCGTCCTCAACATCATTAACTTCCTCCTCAGCAGGGTTTTCGATTTTTGTTACTAGACTGTCTTCGTCTGCTAACGGCTTTTCTGATTCAATTGAACAGTCCATTTTATCTATACATAGACAAATATTTGTATTTATTGCTTTGTTTGGACATCTTTAATTTTTCCCGTTATTTGTAGTCTGTCACATAGAAATCAAACATAATCTTAATACATTGCTTATTACCTGGTTCATTGGTTTGTACACTAGAATTAGGTTGTTCCACATTTGATTCAGGAACAGAAACAGCAGGTACAGAAAATGTGTCAACTTCATCTAATTTTTGTGTCTCCATATTATCAAAATTTTCTATCACAGGAGACATGGTCTTCATTTCATTCTGGTCAATTTCTGGTTTAGACTCGTTTGTAAATACTTCAGAAGACGGATTAGCAGTAATGTCAACAATGTCTTGTGTATCAAGATTTTCGGACGTGGAAGAGATATCTTGATCATTCTCTGCCGAATCTTCCATTTGAGATGACTTATCATAATGGGTTTCTTCACTTTTCATTTCTTCAATCTTTGTTGGCACATTTAATACTCCCTGTAAAGGCTCCTCCATCGAAATATTATCCACTTCCTTGTCCTTCTTGTCATCATGGTCCAAAACCTGATCACACTCTGCACCCAGTATTGCAGGTAGCGTTAAATTTGGAATATGTGCAGTTTCAAGATGAGCCTGTAGAAGTTTCTTGGAAATGAACGATTCCAAACAATTTTGTTTTGGACATTTACGCAATTTTTCGCCAGTATGAAGTCTTCGGTGAACAACTAAACATTTTGGTTTCGTAAAATAAAAGCCACAACTTTCACAAACGAAAGTAGGAGGCGGTACACAAAAATGGTAGATGTGTGGCCACTTCTTCTTTAGACAAATGGAGCAATCTTTGCTTTCACTTCCATGTTTCCAAAAAAGATGGGTCATGAAGTTTGGCTTTGCACAATACGTCACCCCACATTTCCAGCAAAAATGATTTAATTTGTGTTTCTTCATATGGTGTTCTAGTTCCTTTTGATTTTTCATTGACTCCAGGCATAGTTCGCATTTGTTATGCTCTTTTCTTAAATGAATTACATAATTGAAAAATCCAGGAAGTTGAACATCTTCACAGATATTGCATTGATATCTCAGTACGATCGTGTCAGCAGCTCCGTCGTCATCCTTTGGATCAACTAGTTGAAATTCACTATTATTTAACCCATTAGAGTCTGGTAAAGAGCTAGTAGGAGGATGTTTCCCGGCAGATGTTGGAACACCCCAGCGATCTGTGTCGTTCTTAATAATTGGATTTGGAGTTCCGAGGCAGAGATGAGAATATAGGGCTCCTGCAAAGAGAAATCGGCCTTGGCACATTGCACACTTCATTGCAACACCTCGATGAATCTTTCTCCAATGTGGAAAAAGATTTTTCTGGGCATCAATATAGCCACCGCAGAGAAGACATTCACAGGGTGCTTCGCCAAATTCTGGCATTCCATCTTCTTTATAAGAAAATAGAACATGATTAGACAGAAATATTTTTCGTAGCACAGTTTGTTTAAATTCTTTGAGGTCAATAGTAACTAGGTTATGTTGTGCTTTTGGCGAAACCTCTGACTTTTCATTGTTTTCAGGTGTAACAGTTGCTTCTTTGAAAGCCACAAGTTCAGGCTGAAGTTCTAATACTTCAGAAGTAGAAAATGTAGTTTCATTCTGTGCTAAAGGCTGCGACCGGCCATCTGACTCATTATCAAGTGAGGATGACTTGTTACATTCTGTTGTCAGAAGTTGTGCCTGAACATCACCAGCTTCTGGTGGAGCACCATCACTGTTTCCAGATGCCTCGAGTTCTAGGGGGCCATTGTCTGACTTCTCGGATGAGACGGCAGGTTGAGAAATTTCTTGAGAAGTCAAGTACTGAGACTGAACATTGTCTGCAACATCAGATGGTGGATCACCTTCTTCCACGGTCAAAGCTTGTTGAATAACAAGGTCTGATTTATCCGAAACAGCAGGTATGGGACTTTCTTCGGTTGTCAAGGGTTTCTTGGATTGAATATCATCTGGCTTCTCCGATGATACGGGTGAAGGTGAAACATTTTCTTCAGAGTTAGAGTTCAAAGGTTCGGATAGAACATTTGATACTTCAGGAGGAGAAAGTGGCGTTTGGTCTTCCAAGGGTAAGGGTTGAGGTTGGTGCTCCTGAGCATCTGGTTGATCAGTACTGGAAGACACAAGGGGAACCTTCTCTTCTGACTTTAAAGGAATATCACTTTCAATTTTGTTTTGGAGATTAACTTCAAGTAGAGGTTCATTTTTAATCTCCGGTTTTTGCTCACTAATTGGAGCAATTTTCAGATCCCAGTTATGTTTAGAAAATAAATGAATTGCTAATTGTCTCTTATCAACTCTTATCAATTTTACTTGGCGACAGTACATGCAATGACGACCTGTCTTGTTAAGCATCTGCATTAAAATTTCATCTTCGTATTTGTCGTCTAACTGAGAGTGGATTACGATTTCATGCTTGGAATTGGAATCATCATCTCCAGGTTTATTTGTGTACCCTGGCATTTCCGGTCCGGGCCACTCCTCAGAGAGTTTATCGCATAATTCTTCAATCAAAATTAAAACCCGTTTTGAAGGATCCTCTTCCAACAACAATGGATCAATTTTCGTTTCTTGGTCAGAATCCTCTTCGTCAGTCTCCTCCTCGTCATAAAGATTAGCTAGAGATGACAACCAAAACGATCAGAATTTAGATATATTATAGGTATTATTAATTTAATTTTCTATGTAAACGTAAAAGTAAAACAAAATAAAACAACATGTTATGTTTTAAGTTTCAATTTTCAAAGGGTAAATGTTTTAATAAATATTTATTATTGATGTACTTACAATAATGAGAATGTATTTGATAGTCCGTAGTTGAAATCCTAAGTTTTGGAGTTCTAGGTTGACCTGGTTCTTCCATATCCAACGCTTCTGCTTTAATATAACTGTTCATAGATTGGGTTTTCTGTTTTCGATTTGAAAAAATAGGTTGAGCACCGGTAGAAACAGTAGAAAGAGACAATCTCTGTGGCTTTGGACCATTTTGCTTTGAGACTACTTGGACCTGATTGGCATTGGCCGATGACATAGAATGAGACCGTTGATAAGAACGCTTCGTCACAGTTTCGTACATGAAATCATCATTCGCAACTTTCCGTAAAGTCCTTCGTGGTCGCTCTACTCCTGCTGCGAGATCAGAATTTGAATTACGACTGGCAACGGAGCGTGGATTTCTAATTTTTGGCTCTAATTTGACAGAGACTTCTGCTGCTGGGTGCACTCTTCGGGCATCGGAATGATTGTTGTTTGTTGCTGTCTCAGCAATAACTAGTCTGTCATTTTCATCCTCTTCAAATGCTCCTTCATCTTCAATGCCATTCTGTTGATAATTCACTCCTATTGTTTCAGATCCAATATCTAGCCCACCATTCACCATTGTATCGCTCTCAGTGGTAGTTGGATCAAGTGGAACCATAGTAATACTGATTTCAGAACTCCCTTTAAGTAACGCTGTTGCGGACGATGACAATGTCGCTTTTGAACGGTTCTTGATTCTCGATGCCACCAATTTTCCTTCAATTCTATTACTGGTTACACCCCGAGCACCAGGACAATATTTTCCATGCCTATCTAATAAACCGGTGAGCACTTGTTTTCCACATTTCGTGCAGTTTATGGTACTTTTTTCACATTCATGATTTTCAGGTGAAGTCGACGATTCATCATTTGCATCATTCACTTGAAATATATTATTACAGTCCACACAACAAAGAATGGTATTTTGTCCCCCGTAACGCACAAACTCTTTATCACTAAGGAATCTTTGAGGCGGTAGTCTGTGTTGACGATATAAATGTACCATTAGCTCTTTTGCAAACTTGAAATGTGAATTGCAACAGACACAGATAAAGATTTGATGTTCTTCAACTCCATGTTTAAATACTTGATCGAATTCCGATTTAAATTCACAAGTCGTACATGATTTAACTTGTGGTGAAATTTCTTGATTGTGGCCGTTGCCATCAGTGCCGTCAGAATTAGCAACAACCGTGTTCATTTTAACGACTGTCATTTCTTCATTTTTCTCTCCATCCGTTACGGCAGCAGCAGTGGTATCAGTATCAGGAGTGCTAGTCGTAATTTCTGTTCCGGCAGTAGTCCTCATGGCTGGCTATATGGATGGAGGCCGCTGGAGGGATTCTTCCACTAGTAGTATAGTGCTCTGCTGATAAAATTAATTGAATGATAAGTTTTAAATTCAATCATCCATTAATACGATATAACTATTTAATAATAAAAACATTATTGCATTTCAAAATTTTGATAATATTCTTTCATTCTTTGAAACGATTACTATGATATGCACAACTATATTATCAACAACCTATATGGATGTAGTATTAGTGAATGAGTATATATGCTTACTAGAGTATAGTATAGTTGTCGTGATATAGTAGTTGTGGTGGAGGTTTTTTATCCCTCCTGTGCTGTTTGTCCATGCGATGATGATGTTATAGTAGTAGTAGTGTTTGTTGCTTAGAATGGAGTACACGGCACAAAACAGTCACTTCAACTTCCAAAAACGAACTGAAAGCCGAAGTGAGTGCCGAGCCCAATGGAAGCAGCTCCGCAACACAATGCATACGTCGTCATCACCATCCTTGCCTGCTGCTGCACTGCTATTACATCTCTGTGCTTGGGCCCGTTCTCTGTCTCTCTATATGATTTGTTCTCCAGGCAGCAGCATGAGACAGACGCCAAATGGTCCATCAACAGAAGGGAGGCAGCTAAACCTCAAAGTTTCATTACCACGCTTCTTAAGCATATCATACATTTTCAAAAATCAACGAACTTAAAGTAAACGTATTGAAGACAGCTGCAACAACCAATCCTTTCCTCACCGCCAACTACGATTATCTTTATTATACGTTCAACTACATCCATCCTCATCATCATGATTTTTTTAACTATCCTCTCTTTGTCTGGGGAAACCAATATAAAATGATTTCTAAAGAATAAATATTTAATAAACTGTGATGATAGAGTTGTATGGACTGTGATCTACTCAAAGTACTCACGAAGGAAAATGATAAAATGCATGAAATTATATATTTCCCCAATAATGCAAAAGAATAATATATTATTTATAAAAAGGCTTTTTATTTATGATAATTAGATGATTTGCAACTTCAAGTCTCTGGGATGTCTAAAAATACAATCAATCAAGCACATATTGACTTTTATTCTTTATCACTATCGCGCTCTCTCTGATAAACAATACTACGTTGCATGATAAAAAATACTCAATCTGTTTTCTAATATGAGAATGAGATCTTTGGTATATAATATTCGTATTCAATATTTCACAGAGTTCTACTGACTTCCGATACAATTCTCAACTCAAGGAGAGTTAATAGTAGTGAAATTAGTCCAATACATAGGTTTTTTTCTGTTATTAAGTATATATTATAATTCATTTCTTAGTGCACAAATAAACCTCATTTATAGGCCCAAGATAGGTGAATGATTATGATTTCTCAATGTCTCAATTGCATTGTGCATCCAATGCATTTTTCATCAAAAGGCCATTTCTTTGTTTTTTACTTGCTTGTTCCCTAACCTATCTCTCCTCTTCGCATTGCATGGCTTTT
>JAQFZB010000618.1:0-12139 GCA_034695165.1 Desoria trispinata | reverse complement strand
TCAAGTGCTTTGAAAGTAAATTTCCAAAAGAATTTAAATTAAAATTGGAGTTGTATTTCAGAGAGATTTTAGGAAGTCGTAAATCTGGAGTAGCTCCACAATGGTATTTGTACTTCCTTTGTGGAGTCCTTGGTACTCTCGAAGCACTTGAATTGGAGATATCAGAAAGTTCCATGTCACTTACAATATGTGTGGACGGTCGAGTTCCTCCTAGCGCTGGATTGTCGTCATCAAGTGCCCTTGTATGTGCTGCAGCACTTGCAACGCTTGTGGGGAATAAAGTATTATTTTCACTGAATTTTAATATCCTTTAAACTCTAGTAATACGTTTAAACTTTCCCAGGGTAAAATGAGACGTCGAGAGTTGGCGTCAATTTGTGCGCAAAGCGAGCGTTACATTGGCACCATGGGAGGAGGAATGGATCAAGCCATCGCCTTTATGGCTACAGCAGGTAATCAAACAAAGTCTTATTTAAATCAATCTGATTTTGATGAAGCATATTTTACGTTGTAAATATAGGGACAGCCCAAAGGATTGAATTTATGCCCGAATTGTCAGGAGAGAAAGTCTTATTGCCTTCTTCAGCAGTGTTTGTAATTGCAAACAGCCTTGTTCAGGCAAATAAAGCCGCATCGGATGGTTACAATGTTCGAGTTGCAGAGTGTCGCTTAGCCACATTTATTCTGGCAAAAAAATCTGTACTTGATTTCAAGTCATTTGAAAAAGTCAAACAGTTACAGATAAAGTTAGGATTGGATTTCGGTGGAATGCTCCAATTGGTCAAGACACATATTCACGAAGAACCCTACACGGCACAAGAGGTATATAAGTATTCTATTACATTACAAAATCTTCTTCATTTAAAGAAAGCCATGAAAAGTTTATAATTCATATTGTCATTACTTTGAGTCAGATAGCAAAGATTCTTGATATAGAATTACAAGAGTTGGTGAAGATGCCTTTGATGAACCGTATCCCAGTTGAAACCCTTCAACTGAAGTTGTATCATCGAATAACCCATGTTCTTCAGGGTAATTCACTTTATTTACATAATTAGCCCCCATTAGTAAAAACAACTCTCGCGATATCATCATTCAATGCCACATTATGCGCAACTTTGTGGTTTCTCTCATGATGTACATTTTACTCGTCTTACTTTTGTAGAAGCTTCACGGGTAGAAGAATTTCATAAAGTTTGCGTTGATGGACGATTCAATGCTGGGGGTAATGACATCTTGAAATGTTTGGGGGAGCTGATGAACGCCAGTCATGCCAGTCTACGAGATCTTTATGAGTGCTCACATCCTCAACTAGATAAACTTGTCTCTTTGGCACAAAGTCTCACCCATGGAGCCAGACTTACAGGGGCTGGGTAAATTAACATTAAGATTAAATCATATTGTTTTTTCAATATTCACTTATTCATTCAATGAGGATTGAAAATTATAAATTATAGTTGGGGAGGATGTATGGTGGCTTTGTTGGATGAATCCCAAGTAGCCCAATATCTTGAGACACTTCGAAAAGGTTATTATTCCCCCGTTTTGAACATTCAAGACATTAATGACCATGTATTCATTTCTCAACCGGGCTCTGGGGCAACTATACTGGAGATGTAATTTTCAATAGCAAAACCTATTGAATTGAATTATGTATGTAATTGTAATTTTATTCCTATAAGCATGGAAAAAGTTCAAATTTAACAAATATCTGTATTATACGGTTTTAAAAGCAATAAAAATGACGATGTGGATACCAAAATGTCATGGTCTTATCAAAAAAGAAAAAAGAAGGAGGATTTCGTTGATAAACTCTTGTATAATTGATTTATTTCGTAATTTTGATGATTGAGTGCTTGTTCATCAATTAATAATTCATTTATCATTTCTGTAGATAGTAGTACCCTTCAGCATCAGCCAACATTCATTTCGGTTGTATATAGAACAAGATTTCACTAACTGCTCTCAAAATTAGTTTATGTCTGACTAAAGTGAATAATTTCATAATTTTCAGGACTATATAGAGATTGACATCAACATATCCATCAGGATTTGTACGATATAAACTACAAACTACATAACAATAATAAATATCCTAAGATTACAATACACATTTTTGTGATATTATGTATGTATGGATTCAATATAATTAGCAATACTTTGGCAAATGACGATTAATACTCAGATACTCTCGGCTTAAAAATTAAGATTTAGAAAGCAATACATAATAGCAGTATTATTATTAACGACTATGTGATTATTATTTATAAACCCCTACGCACAGATTAATTTGTATATAGGTATCTGTTCCTTTGTTTGACTTGACTTTTTACAATTCTATGCGTTTTTATTACTCAATGTCTACGACAAATTCATTTTTTAACAACTCTATTCTCTCAAAATTTAATTCTACAATTTTTCCACTTACCAATTATTGTACATTATATTAATTTCAACTCTGCAGTAATGACTATGTAATAATGTCAAAGTTCCACTCTTTGTTACAGGAATACTTACAAATTGTTTTGAATGTACAATTTTAATGTTTTAAATACTTTCAAAATTCTTTCTTATTGTACATACAGTTTTTGGTGTTTCTTCATTCTCACATAATATTATTACTAATAATACATTTCGATAATAAATTGAACTTATACAATAAATAAATACGATACAAAAAGCACCCGCATATTCACTAGATTTGAAAATTTCGGAATTATAACCAAACTTGTAAATTTCCTTAACAACAATTCATTCTGTTAGTCGTCGTAAGGAAACATAATCACTTTCGTAGATAAGCTACAAAAATCAGTCAGGCAGCACTAACTCTGCATGTGAATGAGTATCATCTAAAAATAATTAAAGATGCAACAACAATGTAAACATTGTGTTCAATTTGATTTCATGTTTTGATTGAATGCAATAAATATGATTGATTGACAATTAAAACTTTGTTTTTTTGTGGAGAATTATAAAAACGTACAATTTAGTAATACGTATGATGATTACATTATTTATAGTTTTAGATGAGCAATTGATTTCTCCAGGATATCAGGATATTATATAACGAGGGTTACAATCACGACAATTAATATATCTATCTATATAGGGTATGAAAATGTATGAAATACTCGATAAAGCCATTAGTTATTTAGTAATAACAATTTTAATCTTTAATGTTCGAATGTGTCAATGCTAATTAGAAATACGCCAAAAATTTTCTTCAGGAGAAGGAATGCAATGACTTGTCAATCATAAGAAATGGAGATTCATTTCATCTCCTTTGTTCTTGAGTATTTGTTCTTGCCCCGAAAAATAATATTAATGTAAACCAGTCTTGGAAATTAAAACACAGAATTTCAAAAATTTCCAGCGTCTATCGTAATATTTAAATATTTAAGTTAATCTCATACTTCCAAAGTGAAAAGAGCAGCAATGCCGATTTAAGAAACTTCATTCTTGCTATTGGGAACTTTTAATTTGCATTGTCATGTTCATGTCATGCATGGCCAGGAATTTACAAAATTAACTGACTTGTTTACACTGATGTGTCCTAATATGTTAGAAATTGCATTATGCATTTTGGTAATGGTACTTAGAACACATCATTTTTATACTAAACTGCAATTCCCTTTTTTCTAATTTGTGCCCATGAATATCTGTATTAGATCCAGGTGCATAACCCACAGAGGTATAAAGTCTAGCTTCTCGAAGTCTCTAAACATTACTGTAAAAAAATCTAAAAATTTTGAATCAAATTATGGCAATGACAACGATAACTCAAAACTCTGTCCTCATTCAGGGAAAAACTATTTTCGAACCATCATCGGTTTATCTGACTGATGTAATATTTTTAAATTCAGTGGTTCATGACATCATAAGTATGAAAACTTTCTCTGCGTATAAGGTACATTAATGTAATTAATTATATTATCATATCAAAACGCTCTCAGAAAAAACAACTGGTAAATGTAAATATAATGTAATGATAATTTGTACACTTTTTGGAATTGAAATATACATTCACTTCTAATAATAGTCGAGTGTTGCGTTTAAATGTAGTAACAAGAGATACAAAGTATGTCTATACCATAGGCCGATACAGTGTTAACAGAACGGCCTTGAAAGAGTCTAAACTTTCGCAAAGGGTTGATACATTTTAAATATTAACTGTACAAAATTGCTACAAACTACACATACTTTTTAAATATTAAACTAAAGGAGGTATATTAAAAACCAATCTTTCAAATATAATGGCGACTGATTAAGTAAACTAGAGATTTGCGACTGATGGAGTAAACTACAGATAGAGGTGGGTTATTTTTTGTATAAATTTCTTTAAGACTTTGTTTGTGGCAAATAGCGTTTTAGAGATTTTTCTATGTTCATGCGATGTCCAAGTTTTTTCACTCCAAGGTCAAGAAGTGTAGCATTATCCATTCTAAGAAGCTTCTTACCATCGATTCCTCTTTGTTGAAAAATACCTTTATATTCTGGCATAAAAAGTGAATCTAACCAATCGCAAGAATCTGCAACAGACCAATCATGAAGCCCTTTGTTTCTAAACTCTCTTCGAATTCTAGATCCTGGTGCAGACTGTTGTTGTGCTTGTTGTTGTTGTTGTTGTTGCTGCTGCTGTGCTTGCTGTTGCTGATGTTGTAATTGAGCTTGTTGTTGCTGAAATTACAATTAAATTCATAAAATTAATTACTTACAATTTAATTATATACCTAAATGCAATTGGAAATCTAAGAGTTATACTAAAGCATTATACCTGCAATAATTGCTGATGCGAATGAGGAACTTCGTAATGGTCAGACCCCGTTGGCTTCTTTGGAATGGTTCCAACTATTCTAGGCCCACTTGTACTTTCATACAAATCTAAAAAATGACATCATAATCATCATCATCTATAAGTTTCAATTTTTGATAAGTGAATGTTTACCAGGAGTATATCTGTGGACAGGATGAAGCTTTGCTGAATTGCTATTCGTCGACGGGGTAGCAGCCGAAGGAGTTTGTTGATAATAGTAACATTTTGGATGATGTTGTTGATGCTGCTGCTGTTGATAACTTGGGGGAGCAGTTTGTGGTACCGGAGGTTGCCCTCCTTGTGGTGGTACACTCCCAGTAGCTGTTTTCGGATTTAAAGTTTGATAATGACCGTAAGCGCTTGAATTCAGCATAGATTGCGCGTTCACTGTTGTTGTACCATATGTTCCTTGAGTAGGTCTTGCTTGTAACGTCCCGTAATTCATATTTTGATGCGAAACTTGAGTCTGTGGCTGTTGCTGAACTTGCTGATGTTGCGATTGGATCAATTGCTGATGATGATGTTGCGTTGCCGCGTGCTGTTGTTGCAAATGATGTAATTGTTGTTGATGTTGATCTAAATAAGCACATACGTTAACTTACTACCATGCTTTAATTTAATCATGATTTAATGATAAGGGAGTTTTTGTTCGTACATTGTTGCCTTGTCATTGTAGGGTAACCACTGTACATGGATGAGGTACTAGAGTGTGCGTGGCTATAAAAATAGGGAATTAAACATCAATTTATACCCATAAAGTACTTATTCAGATTTTGAACAGAATATTTACCTGATTGAGCGATACATTGGAGACTGTCTATTAAATTGTTGACCTTGGCCAGCTTGACTTTGTTGTTGATGTTCTGCAGAAAACAAGTGGCCTTGATTAAATCTTGTGGCAGCTTCATGAGTGTCTCTTGCGTCTGAAAATTCTGGCGGAGGGGCAAGAATAGGTGTCTGATTTCTTAGACCAAATTCAGGAGGTGGGGGCACGACACTTGGAAAGTCCTGCTGCAATTCAAATAAAATATAGTTCAGTAATCTTATTGTACTCAAAACTGTTATTGTTTGAATCATTTTTTGTCGTTAACTTAATTCTAATGTTACCTTTAAAGCAGCAACATGCATTTGGATAAGTTTCAAGCTCTCTTCTATACTTTTTTCAGCTTGTCGAGTTTGACCGTGCATTTGGCCTTGCAGTTGTAATTGCTGTAATTGACGTGCAGCAATCTGTTGTTGTTGCAAGTGATATTGGTGCTGTAATTGCTGTGGTTGTTCTGTTGCAAGCATGGATCGCGATCTTTGAGGCTGAAGCGTGTGATACATTTGTCCGGAAACCTGTGTAGCATTTGGCATAGACCCAGAAGTCGTTTTCTTTTGCACAGGAGTATCACGTGGGCTTTTCCCTTCTTCACTTTCACTTTCTAACTCCATTGGAGGTGGTAGTTTTACAAGAGAGACAGCATTTTTGGTTAAATTTCCACCCCCTTGATTAGTGTTTACTGGTCTAAGATTAGATGTTCTACCAATTGTACCGTAATTTGAGTCATGGGATACAGTTGTTCCAGTGCGCCCGTAAAGTTGCTGATGTTGTTGTTGCATTTGTTCAAAATTGTGCTTGATCCCTAATTGGGCACTGGCAGAAAGTGGTTTGGTCGGTTGGTGCTGCTTAATAAATTCACATTTGAATATTATCATTAATATGTTTTTGAAAATACTAATGCTGTTCAGAAACCAATACTAAAAAATTATATTGACAGTACCTGTAGTTGTTGATGTTCATGATGGGTTAAATTGGAAATTTTTTCTTCTTTGTTGACGTTACTTGGGTTGTTACTTAATGGAGCCGAAATTACAGTCTGAACCGAATCAGACGTTGTAGAAGCTGATGATGGTCCATTTTCATCTTTTAGGATCCAAGTTTTGTCACTTGAATCTTCAGAGCAACTATCGGAATCAGGATTTACAGGAAGATTTGTCACATAATTACTGGAAGGGCCTTCAGCAATGTCAACTCCGCTTGAATCTCCACTACCATTGACATCATCTTGACCAAGGTCATTGGGAAAAGATTTGGACACTTTAAGACTTGTTTTCACTTTATGAATATCATCAACACTCATTGAATGACTCATGGAATTAGAGTTGGTCGAATTATTGTTTACTGGTGTAGACGGTGGGGAATCTGACTGGAATGTGACCGTCTTCTCCGTTTTTCTTGCAAGTCGTGGAGATTGTTTAACCTATAGTCATACAACACATATTTTATAAGAATAATCATTGAGAATTAACTCATCATTGTCAAAACCATCATCTCACCTCAATTCTTATTTTGTCAGGTTGTGTAAGACTCGTACTAGATTTTAAAACAGGTTTCACGGGTCTAAGCTTATCTTTGGCTTCTTGCAAACTTTTTTGTGGATCAAATTGACTTGAATTCAGATTCTGATTATTTACATTAGAATTCGCCACATTGCCGTTGGCGGTATTACTAACAAAATTAACGTTCAACGCCTTTTTGGTGCTGAAATTGTAGCTAATATTTTTCAATTCATCTGAAGTTCCATTACAAACAGCTCCAGGTAAGGGTTCAGCATAATCTGTATTTGTACCATCTTTTCTGTTCTTTTGCTGAGAAGGGGGAAGACTCTGACTACGAATTTTTTTCAAAGTTCCATTTGTTCCAGGAGTTTCTCCCCCTCGTGCATTCTGTCCAAATCTTAGGTCATCAGGGGAAGCATAAAGTTTAGCACTATCTGTGGGTTTAAATGAGGACATTACGCCTTGACCTTGGTTTTTGGATAGGGTTCCAGTGTTATTCATTTCTAATGTTCCGTATGGATCCTTATTTGATTTTGAAATGTCAACTTTTATTACTTGTCCAGGGGGAACCAAATTAATAATAGTTTGTTGCTCCGCTGGACTTATTGTGCAACCTAATAAAGGAATTATAATTAATTTCCCAAAATCCTTAATACAAAATAAAAACCATCATTTTAAATATGGGAGGTTAAAAATTTTCATTTTTAGTACCAGTTCCAGTTGACGCTCGGCGGGGGAGGGTTTTTGATTGCACTGGACGCAAGGGTTTTATCGTTCTATACTCAGCTTCTGCGAGTACTGGAGTTTTTACCACAGATTTTGGAGTTTGTTCTCCGGATTCAGATTCCGTGGAAGATTGACCTTCTGTAGAACCATCAGACTCTTGCCCTTCATCTTCAGCAGGTCTATTAGCTTCAGGTGGTGGGTCAGGAAGTTTCTCTATTGATTTCCAGGAACCTTCATAATTCCGATCAAATATTGATTGTGTAGTTGTAGAAATACATGCCCAAGAGTGACGTGGGTTGGACCGTAGTTTGTTGAGGTTCTCTTGACTAAGGGATTTGGCTTTTGTACAGGATCCACTACCTAGATTAGAGGTAGGACTCTCAGAACCATCCGATTTCTTTTGAGTTAATCCTTTTAAATCTGGAGTGCTGTGAAAATCTTTGTGAAGTTTTGAGCTTTCTTTTCCTTTCAGTGCCGACTAGAGAAAGGCATATTTAGAAATTGTCTTGTTTTACAATTACTATAAAATTTCATTTAAACTCACCTTCGACCTTTTCATTTCGGCTACAGATGCGTATATTTTATGATTCCCTGTAGAAAATGGGGACGGGGGACCGTTCCAAGTTCCACATTTTCCGGCGTTACCATTTGTCTTCTCTGCAAAAATTTCTTGGATTTCTGAGGCAGTAATTCTGCTGGATGTTGGTCTTGCCCTGATGGAAGCTGTTTTTGGCTGCAATGTTCCATTTACCACAGGCGCGTTTCCGTTCAAGTTAGCACCTGGTGGTAACGGAGGTTTCCCAGTAGTTATTGAATCTACAGAGTTGCATTTTACTGTACCGTTTTCGGTATTAGATGCAGTTACTGGCTGGATATCTATTAATTTAATTAAACAATTTAACAGAATGAAGGTAAACTAAGCAGAAAATGGACGTCTTTTTTACCCAAGTCTGCCATTGCTGCCACCATTGATTTCGCTCTTGCCCTCCCAACACTAAGACTAGTGGCTGGATCTCTTCTTGGTGGAGACGGTACAGTTGGCCCTGTTGATCCAGCTAAATTAGAATAAACGAAAGCAATACAGAATAATGCCTGATATTGATATGTTATAATGAGTCGCGTTTTACCGGAATATTTTCTTGGTAATGTAGCAAAGTGGTTCTGAGCGTGAGCCTTTGGAGTACTTGATGCGCCCTGTTCACAAGTAAGAGATGCTGGAGATCCTGGCTTGGAATCATCATGGGGTCCTGAAATAGGTCTGGAAAGTCCTACAACGGTCATTGAGACCAACTCCCCGGATTTACGGATCATATCAACTACAACTTCATGAGACATCTGTGACACATCCATGCCATTGATCTGCAAGAAATTGAATCATTTGTATGTTTAATATTTTAAAATATTTTAATAGTAGTACTTGTTATAATGCATTTAAAAGACGATAACTAACAGAAAGAATGAAATCTCCCTTCCTGAGTCCAGCTCTGTCGGCAACCCCATTCTCATCAACATCATCTAAATATTGTAGTGCAGGAAATCGTTCGGATGGCTCTAGTTCCATTAAAGGAGAGTCCGCCTTAGCCCCCCTAAGAATGAATCCAAAGCCCTTCTGACCCCGATGTAAAATGACAGTGTGTGGTTCACCCCATCTGCAAACAAATGTTGGTTCAACAACCACTGCACTCCCAGCTCTGAAAACAAAAGGAGTTCAAGTAAAACAATACTACAAATAAGCTGGCATCTAGAATTTTTCTGATTCTACAAATTCCATGCTGCTTAGCTTTGCAACAGAAATTAAAAATCTAAGGATGTCCAGGGTAACTTTCACTATTATTGTGATACACATTCGACTTTCGACTTACACTTTCTTCAATTTAGGAGCAGGTGGAATTTTATTGCCCCCTTTCCCATGGGATCTGGAAGGTGGGGCCAAATGATTGTTCTTCTCATAGCTCTTCATCCGTATCTCTTGAACACATGCCGAAGGAAAAAGTCCAACGTGACCCCTCAATGATCCTTCCAAAAATCCAGTATCGGTAGACCCCGTAACTATTTGAAATAAAGTTTTAATGTGAATGACAACTTAAACATCATATTATGGTCAAAAACTTAATTTCCACCTTCAATAATGTCTCCTTCAGTCAATTTCAAATGATGTTTAGTTTGAGGACAAAAGTTCTCCACGCAGACAACCATTGTCCCCGGGAGAATGAGAGCTGGATCTGTGGGTGTCGCGTCATAACTAGATCCGCTGCCCCCACTGTTGCACGTTCCAACTCCGGAACTATCACTAGTGATGTCACTATGATCAAAGCTCTTGTCTGTAATTTCAACAAATTCATATTTTTTTAATTTCAAAAATCCGTAGAACGGGTATATTTAAAAAACATACACTTAGTCTTCTATATCCACACCAAACACTTTCTAATTAATTATTGTATTAAATTACTTCTATTTTTATTTTATGCGCAGTTATTAGCTGTGCAGAGAAGAAATTGTTAGCGCTTATAGATTAGAAAATTAAAATACTTAGAAGTATTTCCTAGATTGACAAATTTTTCAAAAGAGAATACTAAATTTACTGCTGGTGGTTGCGTAGTATTTGTAATTCATAATGAAACCGAGAGAATAGTGCAATTTGTAGAAATTTGAATTTAGTTTAAGCAAAATTATTTAAATTCAACAAAATTTGAAGGAATGGTTCAACTGAAAATGTTCATATTATGGCACCCAAATCAAAATTTTTTAAGCATAAACCGATTTCGAAATATTCCTACAACCAGGTTAATTTCAATTAAAGCAAATGACAAATGAAGCAGTAAAAATACACGACTAGACTAATATTATTTTAATACCAATATATACGGTTATTGAGTATCATTCGGCTTTTTTAAATGATTTTTTTTTATTTATTTGTATGTCGTCGAAAAGTTTTTTCAATTAATGGATGAAGAATAGATTGACAACAATTCAGCTTCTCTTCAATAAATGTACGTAAAGCCAATTTATACCATGGTGTTATTCCTATTATTGTTTAGGTAATATATTATCAATCAGTATTTTGGCGATGAGGATTTTAAAATTTTTATCAAAAATTATTTTTACATTAGAGAACAAAGCAGAATGATAGTAACCAATAGAAAGCAGAACAGCAGATTTTAAAATTGAAAAATAATAAAACAAAAAATAACCAGTGATGGCAGAACAATCCTCAGACCCAAAGTGGCTACTTGCGCCAGAGTAAGAGGACTCTGAGCAGCTACCGGAGCGAGTATGACCGGAACATTCAGATAAACAGGATGAGGCAGAACTGAAATGTGGTAGGGATCTATTTGAAGGACACGGACTGGGTGGACCACGAGACAATCTCCCTGACAAACATGTCATGGAGCAATTTAGTCGTGGGTCAGAAAATGCCCGTGAGATCACACTTCTACGTCGCGGATTAAATTTGGGCAGATCTCGGAACGGAACTAAAATGCAAAATAAAACAACACGAAAAAAATCATTAAACAAAAATAATACAAAAACGCACATAAGTAACTGAGATGTAAACAAAAGTACTTAATGACAACATAAAGAACATATATTATAATGTAGGTGATTGTAGGTTGAGAATGTAGTTCACAAAATATAGGAGCAAGACAATCAGTGGGAGGCATAATATAACCTAATATTTAACTTTAATTAAAGTACAATTAAAATTCGTTCACTGTTGACATATAAACAATTAGCACACATAGCAAGCGGGGTTTCTTATCCATTATACTATAACCTTAACGTTGAATGTCTTTTATGTGTACACAACATAATTGCCATTCATAAGTTATAGTTAGTGAGCCATACTGACGATGAATAGAGAGAGTTATGATGTTTATCAATAAATAATGTTTCAAGCCTATTTTCGTTACTAAATGAATTCAAACAAATTAATCCATAATACTTTGTTACTTTATGCAATAAAAAATATTAAACTGTAAATTATCATAAACATAATAATTCGTCGGTAACAGAAAGCGAAATATTTTTGTTGACAACGGAATGCCCATTAGAGTTATAATATGGAATTTGGTGGAACAAGCAAGTAAGGTTCGTGACTTGAATAAGTGACAATGAGAAGGACATGACATGTCGACCAACTAGTCTGACATGATTTCAGTGACTTTAATTCATATCGGGAGTAAAAACGCAGCGTGAACAAATAGAATGCTGGTCAACTTGTCATATTCGAACGTCAAAATCATTATTATACTTCCACATACATGGTGTACGTATAAC
>JAQFZB010000617.1:0-12167 GCA_034695165.1 Desoria trispinata | reverse complement strand
ATCTCAAAACTATGAAATATAGAAATATTTGACATGGAAACAAATACTTTTTTAACCTTTGTAATATCTCGTGAACTGGTAAAGGTCACAAGGTTACAGGAAAACTAACTTGCTAAAAAGTGTTATAAAACGCAATAAAAAGCCCTTTAATTTCAAAACTTATATGACTTGATGAAGCTTGTGATTGAAAATATGAATGACCTAGAGGTTCCCTTACATAACTTAACTTTATGCCAAATGCTTACATCTGTGAAACATGCTAAAACGTAAGAGTTATTGCCTAAACAGATGATGACTACTTAAAAGAAGCAAAATTTCAATGCCAACCCTTAGATGCCCTTAGAATAAGTGACTTACGGTAATTTCGAGTCCCTTACTGCAGACGATAGTGTAAAAGTCCCGTTCACCCAACTTGTTTCCTTATTTTTGAACCTGTACTTAGGTCACTGACTGACAATTTTCTTCCTTCATTCAATTTACATTCAATTATTTATTTCAATTGAACCGCATGGGTGCTTTCTATGGGTGCTTCATTCTTCCTCAGACTGCTCCATGTTCATCTCTGTGCTGCTGCTGCTGGAATCCTTATTATTATTCTCTTATTATTATTCTCCTGAAATCAATAACAATCGTTGAATGATTAGTGATTTAGCGATTTCGTTGTCGCACACGTTCGTCAGGGAAGTGGAAGAATGGATTCCTCGTCCAGCAGAGATGACGACGGACAGCAGTCACAATCACAACAGTATCGACCGGATAAAAAAGATTGGCCACAACTTCGTGAAGAAGTTCGAATATTAAGAAGAAAATTATGGAGTTTAGGGATTCGTCTTCCGCATTCATTTACTTTTAGAAAAATGGCAGGGCGATCCAGAATTTATTTTATGGCTAGTCCTCCAAATTCAAGAGATAACTCGATTTTTGCTGTTGATGTTCCGGTTTCCGCAACATATGATCAATTATCATTTAGCCAGCAACCACTCATAAAATTTCCTTGGATTCAAATTCTCACATCGGGATTTCAAGTATTTTAATTTTGCTTTTGCTTCCCTTTATAAAAAATAAGCATTATTATTTATTTGAATTTGAAATTACAGGGAGGAGTTCCTCATACAAAAGCTGAGCTTCTTATGCTCGAAAGGAAAAGAATGACGCCGACGGGAATTGCTGCTTATGAATTTCATGACGAAACTGCTAAATTTGTATTTACTGCTTCTTCTTCACTTTATCAGTGTGTTGATGATATAAATTTAAACGTAAGCAATGAACTGTATTTTCATTTCATATTTTAAAATATTATTAAAACCTAATTTGTCATTTTGATTTAAAAATATGCAGCAAGAATATCCATTAACACCGGTTGAAATTAAAACTCCTTTTACAAGTGGTGCTCGAATGAATGCTGAAATATGTCCAGATAATTCTGATCTTATTGCATTTGTCAATGATGGAGATCTCTGGGTTGTTAATAGTTCTACTGGTATGTGATTCAAATAATTTATTTTATTGTGCGGATCAAGTATTCATCAAATGGGTATTATAGGCCAAGAACGACGACTGACGTATGCTCGTACCAACGATATGAACATTGAAGATGATCCATTGAGTGCCGGACTGCCTTCTTATATAATGCAGGAAGAATTTAATCGATTTCAAGGGTTCTGGTGGAACCCTGCTGCAGATTGTGATAGTAAGTACAAATTTGAATAATATAAATTATATTAAACTATTACATGTTCATAAATTTCAGAATTAAATACGAGATCAAAAGTCTATAGGATTCTTTATGAGGAAGTTGATGAATCTAGTGTAAATCTAGTGAGTTTATTAACACTTCCTGGACGTGAACCTGAGAAATACCGATTTCCAACCCCTGGAACACCAAATGCACGCTCAACTTTGAAATTTGCCCAATTTGAGTTGGATGAAGAATGTGAAATTGCAAACATTGTCACTTACGATTTAATCTATCCAATCTCTCAGAATTTTCCTTCTGTAGAGTACATCGTTAGAGCTGGGTGGACGCCTGATGGCAAATAGTAATAAATAATGATTAATGAATAGAAATGAATAACTGCTTAAATACAAATCTTTGATTACATTTTCAGTATTTGGGCTCAATTACTTGATCGGAAGCAGCAACGGCTTGAACTAGTTTTGTTCCCTTTCATACAATCTTTTAAAAAGTCTCTGAATGGATCCCCTGCATGGTCAGATGATGAATCAGAACCCATTGCCCCCACTAACTGGCCAGATGCACCTTTCTATGTAATTTACAAGGAAGAGTCGAATGTATGGATTAATGTACACGACATTCTTATATTTCTACCATCGGATGACAATAATCATGTTCTTTTCATCTGGGCAAGTGAACAGTCAGGGTTTCGTCATTTATATTTAATCAAATCTGAGTTACGACCAGCAATTGAAAAAGACTGGTATAATTCTCCACATCCCCGTAAGTGAACAAAACTTGAGTTTACAAATAATGTTTATTTCGTGTGCTCAAAGAATTTATTTTGTTTAGCTATTGTAATGACTCCTAAAATAATTATGAAGTCTCCATTAACAAGTGGATCATGGGAAGTAATGAATGCTGCTTTAGCAGTTCGCTATGAGTTTGGACTGATATTTCTAATAGGATTGATGGATACTCCGTTAGAGCGACATTTATATGTGGTTTCCATTAACCAACCTGGCGATATACGCAGACTTACTCCTTTGGGCTATTCTTACAGCGCTTATTTCAATGACGACTGTTCTCTTTGTATTCTCACTTACAGCAGCACAAAGGATCCACCAGTGTGTATTATATATAGGATTCGTTACACAGATAGTTCTATTTATGGGGTTCATATTGAGCCACTTAGCTACTTGTCAGCGCCTCCGAGTAAGTAACTTCAAAAAATCTAATTATTTAATTAAATTGCAAAATTATTACATCATTTTAGGAGTTGATCCTTCATTTCGTCTACCGGATATTTATTCCTATCAAAGTGAATATGGGGAGGATTTTTATGCAATGATCTACAAACCATTTGATTTTGACCCAAAGAAAAAATACCCTACAATATTAAATGTGTATGGGGGCCCAGAAGTGCAACTAGTTTATAATTCATTTAGGGTAAATTGAATTATATTGAAAGTAACATAAATAAACAATAATATAAATTACGTAATAGGGCGTGGGGCAGCTGTGGTTGTATTTACTGGCGTCACAAGGATTTTGCGTTGTAGCAATTGACTCCCGAGGTTCTCATCATCGCGGTGTAAATTTTGAAAGTCATATTCGTCGTAGAATGGTAAGAATGATTGATTTGATATTGTCTAAATGAAATATAGACAAAAGTTAAAATTTATGTTATTGAATGAAAAAGGGCACAGTAGAGCTAAAGGATCAAGTAGAGGTTTTAGAATGGTTGGCGAAACGAGAAACGTACATCGACATGACCAGAGTTGGTATATACGGTTGGTCATATGGAGGATATTTGAGCCTGATGGGGTTGATTCATTATTCTCATATATTTAAGGTAGGTCTTAATGCTTATAATAAAATTATAAAAAGTGAAAAAAGTGTGAAACTTAAAAGGTTTTAAAAAAAACTTTCCAAGGTATGTGTTGCTGGAGCCCCAGTTACATCTTGGGAGCTTTATGATTCAGGGTACACTGAGCGATATATGGATCTTCCCGAGAATAATCCACAGGGATACAAAGAAGGATCCGTTTTAACTTATGCCCACATGTTTCCAGAACAAGCAGGTCGTCTGCTTCTAGTTCATGGACTTAGTGATGAAAATGTTCATTTTGTACACACAGCAGAACTTTTAAATGCTTTGATTCGATGGGGTAAACCTTATCAATTGCAATTATACCCTAGTGAACGTCATAGTTTAAGAAGACTGGATGCAAGTGAACACTATGAGACTGTTCTACTTTACTTTTTACAGCAACAACTACTTTGACATCTTTTTTGTATATTTAAAACATACTATAAATGCATGATAATCTTTTGCTATCCATTTGATAAAAACTAAAAAGCACTCAAAAGCCTATACTCACATAAGACATAATATTGAAAACAACTGCTAAGTCAAAACGATTAATGCATGTCTCTGTTAGTTCAATCACTTTGAATAATTTTATTTGCAACTAACTGTACAACAGCATTATTATTCTTTTAAAATTATGAATGATCTATCGATATAAATTCATGTGTGATTAAATTTAGAATAATCATATTAACTCTTTTTGTATTTTTATTAGTCTGTCCACGTTGTGAGTACTTTTAATTAGGTTTGTGTTTGTGGGTTTGTTTAGGTAGATGAATTGACAAAGAGACAGTTGAGAATTTAGCCGTCTTTTTTGTTAATATCCGTATCGTATCTAGTTTTATTTTAATATTTATTGATACCTATAGTGCATTTCAATAAATCACCACTTCCCCAATATTAAGAATTGTTTCAAAATAAGAAAATAAAAATTCGCCAAAGAAGAAATTTAACGTGAATATTGTTTTTATTTCCCTTTAATTTAATAAATTAAATGATTTGACTTGTTGACAACAATTTTTGAACAAAGATTGTATAGAAAACTCTTACAAATTTCTAGCTTTCACATACATATACTTAAGTAATTACTAAAGTAATATTAATAATTCAGCATCATCAGAAATTGTTTTGCAATAATTAATAATTAATTATCACTATATTCTTACATTTAAAAACCGTCTTCGTAGTCTTAAACTCGTATTATACTCGTCATAAATTACATAAGTGTTTCAAAAAGTTATATTAAAATACCCACTAATTATTATGATTAGATTCCTGAATACAATCTAGATATCATCGTCATAAAAATAAGTTACACTATTTAAATTAATTATTTTGTAGCATACAATACATAAGATAGTAGTAATATTTTCGTGAATTCTTTCATTTTTAAAAAATTCAATGTCACCTTATCGTTAGATTGTAGTCTTTTTTGATAGACGTAAACGAAAAGGAAAGAAAGAATTTCAATATTATCCTTATTTTTCTTATAATGTAACAAACAAGAAACAAACAAGCTTTAATTCACATTTGAATTAAAGTTTTTTTTACAAACATTTTCTCTAACCAAAAGATTTGAATCCATTCAAATCCCAATGAACATTATTGACTTAGACAAATGTATTTTTGTTCAACATTTAAAATTCTTGCATAAGGCGCAACGAACTACAATTATATCATATTTAAATTGACACAAAAAAGAACAGGATGAACAGGAAAAAGAAAATACAATTTGAGAATAAATTTTAAAATGAAATCACGAAAGAACCCTACAAATAATAAGAACAAAACAGATGCAAAGTGCATCAAAATTAAAATTACGGATAGCTTTGCAAAAACGGGAGATTCAATAACTCAAGTCTTCATCTCAAATATTTGTGGAATATTTCAGTAGACATCTCACTGGATGATAGATTTAAACGGTTGGAATAGAATTCGTATCATCAGGAGCGCAAGAAGGATGTCCAGTAGCAGCCAGGTGACGAGCTAAAATATGTTTTTATTAAGTTAATTATTAAACCTTAAACACTTTAATTAAACATTGATGCTAAACAGTTACCAAATCTATCTGGATTCGCTGAAGTAAAATCACATCTACAGCACGTGTACACATCTTTGAATTCTATATGCTTCGTACCAGGAAATTTCCTTCTTGAAGCATTTTCTGAGTGTGTTTTAGTATGGAAAATCATAGCGTAATAACAGCACGTTTCATATCTACATCTACTGCATTTCATTACCCCCCTAAATATAACATTTAAAAATTTATATACGAATTTTAATCAGTATTTTGGTATTTTATAATTAAACGAGTGAACTCTTTACCTGTAGTGCCCAGGAGCCCGAATGGGATGCGAACATTCCCAACAATCCATATTATCAATTTTATGAGTGTCAGTGATTTTTAATTTCATCGGATTGATCATAAATCTATCGTTAGGATTCAATGGAACAGCGATAGCACTATTCAGAGTTTGAACACCGGGAGTCACTTGGGATTTACCAGTGCGAGACCGTTTAGCAGGAGCTGGAGGTATGAACACAGATTTATTGTAGTGAGGAGGTTTTGGCATCCATACAGGAGTGCCGAGAACTAAATGCTGAACAAAGTTTGAATCGATTCGAGTGTCATGAGAACCTTCCATCGCGTGATTTCTGTAGTCAAGATCATTGGAAAACACTAAAACACAGTCTTGACACTTTTTACCCTTTTTGATCATATGATTCTGTAATGGATTTTAAAAGAAACACAATGAAATATTTTTTTACAATTACATACACTCAAGTAGTTTTAAAAATTAGCATAAACTTACTTGTAGATGTACCACGACGTGCTTTAAGCAACCAATACTTTTAGCGGACATGACTTTCAAACATGCCGAACATTGAACAACGTCCCAACCGTTGTGCTCCTGATAACAAAAGTTGCAACTTGTTAATATTGACCATAAACATTACTGTACTGTACTTGCAGCCATTGTATAAATAATGATTTGAAGGTCGGTACTAAAAAAGTAATACCTTATAAAAATGATCCACAACGTCATAGTGAAATGAGCTTCGATACGAACAAACTTCACATCTATATGGCGCTTCACACTCAACGTGCCGTTGCCACATATGCATGACCAACGTCATGTCCGTCGTGAAGTTTTCATTACAAATTCGACATAAACTCGCCATATCTGGTCGTTTGTGGTACTACAGAATTAAATAAATACATATTTATGGACGAATACGATCATTGTTAATATTGGGATTCAATACTTACACTTATAATATGGAGATCTAATTGCGTTAGTGAAGGAAGTTCTTTTAAACAATATTTGCAGGCAAAAGGATTTGAGCAGATTCTTCCGGCATTCAAGACATGGCTGACTATATGAGCCATTGCTTCTATATTCCCCCGGAATACTTTTGCACACAATGGACACTATTCAGTTAAAAGATGTAAAGATATAGAAATTATATTAAAATTTTTGTAAATTGTAAATATTGTATCCACTATCATACCTTTAAATTCTGAGGAAATGCCGTTTTTAATGGCGGTATGGTAGAATCGCAATAGACGTAGTAATATCCTTGGACTGTTTGTGTTTTTTTCTCCTGCATATATAGCTTTTGCATTTCTATTATTTTATTCGCATCATCATCTGCCTTCCGTTTAACCGCAACGGAATTATGTTTATTTGATGGTTGGGCATTGAACGGTTTAACGGATGAAAATTGTGGTGCTGGCTTGTTCATCATGTAGTTTGAGATGATAGTATCAATACCAGTGATTGGTTTTATACCCATAAGTTCAGACAAAGAAGATCCGCCCCCACGAATACTATCAGGAAGACATTCAATCCCGGACGCTGGGGCTGGAGGTTTTTTACCATAGCTCCACTCCCCAAATGGATTCAAAGATATTTTGTTTAATCTGGAAATTAATGTTTCGCCAGTGTCTGCTTTTGTCATTTGAACTAATTGACTGATCAGTGTGTCAAATGTTTTTGATGAAACAGAGCCCCATAGTTCACGCCACGATAATTCATCCAGAAATTGTTGGATCAAACTCTTGCTTAGGACGCAAAGTGTATTCTGTTTTCAAATTCGGAAGTAATAGTTTTTTAAGTTATATTATTATAATTATTGATTGATTATTGATTATGAAGAGTTTCTTACCTGGAACATTTTAGGTACAATGTTTTTCAAATAATTCATCACATTAACGTTTGTTGGAGTCGCTGATTTTGCTTGTGGATTTATGGGGTATACAGTAGACTGATTCACGTTCATAAATCCAAATTGTGTTAAAAGAGTCTTTCGGAGAAAATTTTTAGCAAAATTAGTTACGTTTACATCAGAAATGAATTAAAACAGCGATAATAGATTATGTAATACCTTGTCCATTGAACTATCAATAAGTAAAACACTATTTTTGTCAACCCATGTCGTCAATGGAGTAATAATTTGGGAAATTCTTTCTCGGCTTAACTCCGCCTGACCCTGAATAGTTCACAATAAATTAGATTTTAAATTGAATATATTAAATTAAAACACAAACCAGGCCAGCAGAAGGATTGATGACTTTCATTCGAATTGATTTGGAACTAGGATCAAATACCCCTAGAATTTCAATTTTCACGGATTTATGTCCAGTATTAGACTGTTAAATTCAATAATAAATAATTAGTATCATAATCCAATCGTTTATAAATTAATAAATAACACAATGCGTACAGCGACAGTTGTTCCTAAAGTAATAATTCCAACTTCTATGTACTTTCCACGACCGCCCATAGTTTTAAAGTTTTCTTGAAGTCCCGCAACACACGCACTGCGCAATAGGGTGTAAAAATTTTTCAGGTAATAGCTTGTGACCTACATGTACAGGTACATAAATTATTATTTTAGTACATTTTCATGGATTGAACTTAGTAAATTCTGTAATTGTGTCAGTTACCTTAACCCATTGAAGGACATTACTAGCAGGTGTTTGACAAGCCCAATGGTACATTAGCTTCATAATAGTACCGGGTGGATAAATTGATGCTTCAAAAATTGAACCAAGAAAGACAGATGTTTGTTTGTCTTTACAACAATCTGAAATCCATACATAGCCTCCACTAAATGGTTGCTTAGCTGTACCATCAGAATACATTCCTAGTTTTAAAGGATATTTATGCACAAAGCATTTCTGCTCAACTTTAAGAAGGCCTTTCTGCATAAGAAATTCTGTAAACTTGGAAGGTGTATACATCAACATTGTTTTAACTCTCAGATCTGTTGGAATAATATAGAAAAACCAATGAAATTAATAACCCAATAATAATCGGAATTTGCAACGTTTCGTCGTTTAAACGACATGGAATCTTTGAGAAGCTTCTAATAATTACTGAAGTTAACAGTAGCATACCTAAATCGGCCCGAGACGCAGTAGTTTGAGCTTTACTAAGTTTATCTTGCAAGCATGGCTTAACCACAACAACCAACGATGGAAATGTTTTTGATCCATCCTTCTCGGAAGCGTTTTGTGCAGAAACTGGCAACTGTGATCCAGCAGTTATTTGATTCAAGTTACTATCAGTAGATTTGTTTCCAGCAACAGGCTTTTTAATCACAGAAGCGGATGCCGGAGGTAAAGATGATGGGGGTTGTTGATGTAATGCAGGATTTACTGAAGATTGTTTAGATCCCCCAGTTGAACTACTAACTACTCGTGTGGGCATAGCTGGTGGATCCTTCTGTGCAAGTCTTACTTGTGCAGTACCTCCGGGTCTGACGACCACCGAAGACGTTCCACCCTGTGGTGTATATGATGGTGTAGTGGTGTAAAGAACTGACCCATCTGAATTTGGCATAGTATTAGAGTAATAACGAACTGGGGCAGAGGTTCCGGATGCAAATCTAACTGGCGCTGTAGCGGCTCTCATGCTTGTTGCAATATCTGATGGCGGATTTCTTCGTTGAGGAGCTATTGCTGTAGCATTTTGACTGGAATGTCGGACGTTGCTATTGAAACGAGTTGTTGCATTCCCATTAACGGTGGTAACTGGGCGAGTTCCGCGAACATTGGCATTGATTGCTGCAAGTAACTGCGGGGAAGCCTGCATTGCTCTATACTGCTGTCGAACATTGTTGGCTATAAGAAAGAAACAATTTGGAATTTATTAGTAAAAGTAAAATTATTTTTATTATATCCAATGCAAAATAAGCTATTTTATTTCATAACACACCTGAATTTGTCGGACATAGAAGAACCCCCGTCTTAGGGTCAAATACAAGCTGATTTAATGCAGAAGTATTAGTACCCTGTTGCTGGGAGGTCATAATTGTGAAGGGGGAATGATTCGGCGGAAAGGTTTGCACACTTGGAGCAGGCAGTCTAGACACTAAACAAAATAACCAAACCACAAAATATTATTATTATTGGATTACAAATCAAAAGTTAAAAATGATATGAATGAAGCGATCTTATAAACCTGGAGTTGTCCCTCGTGGTCTGATAACAGTAATAGGTGAATTCTGGCGGATATTATTTTGCGAAAATGACAACATTCCTTGCGAATTAATAAAGCCCGAAATATTAACAGGAGCATTCATCTGTGCAGCGCCACCGGTCTGTTTTTGATAAACTCGAAGACCCCCCTCGGTTGTAATCTGAGATAATTCTTTAACTTTGTTTCCAAGTTCTACAAATTTTTTTCTCAGTATTATGGCGTTCTTATTGCGCTCCTGGTCATAGCACATAATACACAATTAATACAATATTCAAAATTCATTCTTATTAAAGTTAATTATTATTGTATATACCTTAATGATCCCCGATGATTGTTGGGCCTTATCAGTCTCGTCACCGCATTGCATATTTAAAGGAACAAATATATTCGAATTCTCGTCCATCTGTATGTATGGAGTGTGAACGGGCTCAAGTTCGACAATCTCTTCATCTGAAGATGGATCTTCCCGCAAGCTTCCAAAATCACGAATTCTAATTCTTCCCACGGCATCATCTTCATCATCTGATGATGCTACTGTTCCTGTGACGTCTCCAACGATACTTTTAGACCCAACGTTTTTACTACAACCTGGCACTGGTGAATCTATATCAACGATGAGAATGTCTGCAGAGTCGATATTGTCCTGCTGTTTTTTCTTTCCACTGTCACCTATAATAGCTGAAGGAGGCTCGATTATCTCCGAATTTTCATCTGGTAAAACACTTTCGGAGACATTGGACTCTTTTATTATTTCTTCGCCGTTATTTACTACATTTTCACAAAGTTCTATATCTTCGTCAATAATAACTTCCGGACATTCCAAATTATTGGTCACAGTAGTGGGTTCTTTATCTGTCGGACTACCAGCAACGTCGACCTCCATGTTGTTCTCAGGTGTATCATCAGTAGAACTAGACCCTATAGTGATGGTGGGATGAACTGCAGGTTCGTCAATTTCTTCACCATTTGGAATGCTTTCATCCACGTTGCCAAGACTTACTATTTCCACTTCTTTAGTTTTTTCTTTGTCATATTCCATTTCAGGGCTGGCTTCCGTTCCCGTCCCGAAATCAACAGCATTTGCATTATTGTCCTCAGCATTGTTTATTATGCTTATTGTGTCTACTAGTTTTGGAACTTCATTATTATCACTGTCAATTGAATTATCTTGTTTTTCCGTTTCCAATTCCTGAGTGTCTTCCGCTTCAAGAGAGCCGTCTTTTTCGACTTCAACATCAGCATAATTTGTTGAATTAATTCCATCGTTCGAATTTGAATTGACTAATTTTAACCCCTTTGGTGCTTCTGGTGAAATATTCTCTGAGTTTGAAGGAGGGCTAACTTGTTGGTCATTATGATCTTCTGGAGAATTGTCATCCTGCTCTTGTGGTTTATGATACAGCTTGTCATTCCCATTAAAAATGGTCGTCTGCCGCGCAGCAACCGATTCCAACTCCATCCCAACAATTTGCCAAGTTTTTGTAACCGTATTACGAATTGGAACCAACAATTTTCGTTTTAGTGATGTATTATACGTCTTCAGTATATTACACTTAAACTCTTTTCCAAATTCACTGCAATTAGAAATAAAAATAAGTAGGTTACGCTTAAAAATAAGAATTTCAAAATTGAATCATGGTTCTACATTCAACATTGTTGACAGAGGAATTTCAAAATCTTCTACTTTTGATTTAATACACATGGTATAATTAATAATATATTAAAAAGACAATTAGAATATTTGAATTTACTTTCACAAATAAATGGACGTTTCTTTCTACGTTATCTTCTGCTTGGTTGAACGACGACTATCACGATGGGAAGAGAAAATGGTGACGACTTTCGTCTATCGTAATCGTCACCATGAAATGAATTCATGAGAAATTTAACATAAACAGTATCTGGAAACGATTACTGTTTTAGAAATAGTATTAGAAAAAGTTTATAATTCGTGTGAGAAGCAAGTGCAATGCAAACTTTGCGAGCCAATTTAGCGAAGTTTTTATTTATTGTGTTCTTGTGTTGTGGCAACAGTTGAATCCCGCTTGATAATGTGCACAATTTAGTCTCAGTTTACCCTCCCACTTTAGGTGTCGCTCCGCCCTCCATTCCATATCTCTTACTATCCACA
>JAQFZB010000616.1:0-12172 GCA_034695165.1 Desoria trispinata | reverse complement strand
TAAAAATGTTTATGATGATGAAATTATAGCATTTTCATTCTCATGATTTAAAAGTCCATGAAATATAAGAGACGGTTAACTAAAACCAAAGCAAACCACCCATATGAAATGAAATCAAACGAAATGAAAAGTTAACGGACATTCGAGTATTATGGTAGTATATATATGGAGCATGGACTTTAATGTATTATAGAGGGAAGTCCAAGAGGATTAAAGATGTATGACTTCGAAACTAATATCTTTTACAATTCATTCACACATGAGAAATATTATAGAATCTTGTTAACACTATAACACCCTCTCCAACATATATATCTTCTGGCCTTCTGATGTATGTGCTATGTTGACTTTGGACTTCCTCCACCAAAATACCATAATGCATTATGGCATTGGCATATATAAAATATAATGAAATGAACAGACTCTGTAAAAGAAAAAGGATGGAAATGCTTCTCTAATATTTACACTTTACTTACTACAATCTAATGCATTATGACTGGACTAGGCTGGTCTGGGACTTGAAATTAACACCCGGGTTTTAATTTATTGTTTTACGTTACGACACCCTGTGTATTTTATTTTATTTTTTGTTACTCCACCAAACCATGGAGTACACTTACTCGTTAACTTTTAGATTTTATTTCCCTCTGGGGTGTGTCTACTATTAACTACCAACTTACTAACATTACTACACATAGAAACATCATTTACACACCACACCATCATTTCATGTAGATGTGCTCTTAAATTAAAGGGATAAATACAATTAAATCAACCACTTACTACTTAGTTAGTTGGTGAATGTCGATTTTGTTTTATTTAGTTGATTTGATGCTTTTATTTCTATTTAAATTTTAAAAGAGCTATAAAAAAATCTAATTACTATTATTATTCGGCTGTTTTAAAAAGTAGAAATCAATGTGGAAATAAATTACAATTATTATTATTACAATCATCACATCACATCATTATCTATCAGACAGTTGGTCATTGTTAATTAGTTACGCTATGTAAATTAAATCTAATCAATCATCTTACACTACTACAATCCCAACCAAATTCAATTTTTAAAAGTCATGGTCCTCTTTCCTCTTGTCTCTTGGGATGAAAATAAATGATTTATTTATGAAAAATAAATTAAGGTTTAAATTCAATTAGATTAAAATTGACATTATAAAAGAGCCTTGCATTAAAGTATAAAGTGAATAAACTGTTAAAGGAAGCCCAATTCAATGGTAACATATAAAGTAACATTTCTCTGATATTATAATCGTGAGGTCACATAATAATGTTACGTTGCATTGTATACAAATGCATATGGCCTATTACTAATAAGACTTTTGGTTTTGATTCTTTATTGTTTAGTTGCATGGGTTGTTGTTGCCATAATATAATACATGGCATTAGTATTGCTTTGGTAGTTTGTTAGTGGTGTGGGTGAACTTTTAAGAGCTCCAGTTAGGCAATCACCTTCTCAGCTAAGAAGTCAGTGTGTAAAGTGCTCTCTTCCCAACTCTACACAGCCAAAAGCTTTTTACTTTTCAAATACAACTTACAAGTTTTCAGTTTCTGTTTACATTGTAGTTTAGTGTTACCCCTTATAATTAAGGGACTTAAACTAAAATATAAATTTAAATTGTGTTCATTTAATAAATTAAGAAATTCTAAAATTTAAATTTATCTAAAATTTAAATTTAAGTGGAGAGATTTATTATATAAATTAAGTGTTTAATTTTATCATTTCAATCTTTGCTAAGGCCAGAGTTCAAAGGAAAGGAAAGGGAATTAAAGGTGAGAGCTTTAATTACTATTTAAATGTTTTAAATAATTTAAATTTAACGGGGTCTTGGATGTTTTAAAAGTTATATGCAATATATAGCATTGGATTCGTATGGGTATAAAAGTAGGGGAGATTTATACTTGTGAAGAAGAATACTCGTAAGAAGAGGGAAAGGTTCCGTTTTCCTGTGTTCATTTCACGGGTTTATTTACGCATGGCACCGGCATCCAAAAATCCTAAAACTTATATAACTTTTACTGTACACAGCCCCAGACTATTATAAGCAAGTAGCAGACACGCTTTATCCTATCGATCCATTTCATAGCATTATATCATATAGACAACTATAACTATATCTTCTGCAACCAACAAAGTTAAATCTGTAGAGTAAAAGCAAAAAGGCTTCTTCCTGTTCTTCCTATACACCCATAGACCCATATAGCATATATACCTCTTATATATACGTAGAAATATACGTGTACGCACATGAAACTCTTCAAGAAAGAACCTACCCAGCTCTTTTGAGCAAAATCTTCTTTTAATTTAACTTTAATTGTAATTGTAATTAAAAAGTGGAATCCCAAAACCCACAATGTAAATGAATGAATTCCAATTAAGATCCATAATAAGAGGTTAAAGCTCCAGGTCTGTAATTAGTCTGATTGATTTATTCCCTGTGATTATATATCCCCTCTTAATTTCTATTTCATGGAATTAATTTTCAAATGCCCTGGGTTATTATTTTAGTGTGGGGATGGGGGTAGGGGGGATGGGGGTTAAAATTAAATTTCCAATATTAGTGTAAGTATTATATATACATGTGATGTGGGTGGGAAGCTGCGCGTGAAGATCACTTTCCTCTTCCATGCAAGTATCGATTTCTCTTCTCCCAAAGCAAAAGAGCTTTTCGAATACCAAAAAGCTCCCCTATAGTAAGTAGAAAGGACTTGGGAAAAATCCATAAACATTACACAGACCGACTTTATTTTATACTCATCATCACATCACATCAGCTTCACCTCTGTCTCCAAACATTTTATTATTTTAAACCAACATTTATATCTTAAATCTCCAAGAATTGATTGGTGAAAGTTCTAAATATATATTTGTATAAAGGGCCAGACTGCGGATGGGTTTAACTACATAAATAATACTATGGTGCAATTAACAATCAAAATATAATATCCCTTAAGATTAAAATTAAGGAGCCTTATAAAAATTTAAGTGTGGGATATCAAGTGTCTTATAAATAGCCTACAGCCTTTACATTTAAAGTCAACCTTTCAATAAAAGAAAAAATTAAGGTACGTTAAAATTTTTTGTAAAAAATTCTTGAACAGGAAAAAGGGAAATAATATTTACATAAGGATCAACAAATGGATTTTTATTTACTTATGGCATGGTCATGGTATGAGATGATATACTGACACCAATATATCTACTATGATGACCTCTTTGATTTTTTAGCTTACGTAATTTCTAAACATAGAAGACTATATTATTACATTACTATAACAGGGGAGATGATTTTAAAGGTGTTCATTATTCTACATTAAATAGTAGCACTAATAAAAGAACAAACTCTTATTAATGTTAATATTGATAGCACAAGCACAGCTTATATAACACTAACCACTTTGATTAGATCATAATAATATATTTATGATTTAACAAGTTATAAAGTGCTTGGCTTTTATCATATATTCTCATTCATATTATATGAGTAATACCATGATTTATTCAAAGCACTATATACTAAAGAAAAAAGCAAAGGGAAAATATATAAATATTTATTTACACGCATTGATTTTAAATCAGATTTCTTAAAATCCCATTAGTATTTTTAATTTTTTAGAGGATTTTTCTTAAGACATCTTTTTAAGAAACGTTTTGACTCTTTCCTATAAAATAAAATGAGGGATCTTTTAATATAAAAGTGATCTTTATCATTATCATAAAATTAGAATATAGAATGAGGTAGTTGGTGATGTTAAAATAGTTTTAGGTGAGAAAGATTTGGTGATGAGAGAGCCATTGCATCGCCATCCTCATCGATTATTACATTATCACCACCAAAAACCAAGGAAAGAAGACTCTTAGAGAAGTGTAAAGTATAAAGCCACCCCATTATTATAATCTAATGCCCTGCTCCTTTTACACACCAATACCAATACCAAACCACCATTGTCTTTACATTTTAGTAGTATAGTGTTGGTAGTGGCAGTGGCAATGGCTTTGAATTATTTATAAATCAAATCAGTTGTAATTAAACTAAAACCAAAATAATCTCCCCATACTTTAATATATTGTGAGATGAGATCATATTACTAAATTAAAAGCCTGTCTCCATTATGCATAGACTTCGTAAAAGTAAAAGGTATTTTAGTTTACAATAATATACTATGTGAATGGGTATGTGACGATGGATTACATCACATCAGGAGAATGATGATGATGAATGTATTAATGTATCGGGTTTCTTATCAAATCATACAAATTTATATGATAAGCCTCATTCAAATTCAGTTTGAACTTCAAATAGAAGTGTTTTGTGTTTGGGATTTAATTCAAACAAAATTAAACTTTTATGGTTAAAAATGTTTTTGTGGTGCCTGTGTATATTATAGCAATAGTAGGAATTTATAATAATTATAAGCAATGCTAAGTTCCATACCGGAAATGATGCATAAGACAGAGTAGACCACTTGAATCAATAAATCAAATCCTGGAATTGAGGTTTACAATTATTGACGAGACTAAAAAATAACAACTCATCTTCTTTTCCTTTGAATATGAAAAATCTAAAATCTCTTTTTGGATTCGGCTCACTTGAAGACTAAATTTAGGTAATTTTAACTATCATATATACTGTGTACTGTACTGTGCATACGAGGTGCAGATGATGAGAGCAGTAAAAAAGTAAAAGTACGAGTAAAATAATGTTAAGGAGAATCCTTCAAGAAGCTCGTATTCCTTCACGGCATAAAATTAAGTGTCGAAGATGGAAAAGGAAGTTGAGATTCATATTGGAATTTAGAGGAATCTATCACGTTCTCTCTCATAGGGGATTCTATATACTAGAACTATTTTAAATTTTAAATTCAAACACAGCAGTTGGAAAAATTCTTTAAAATAATATTATGCTCTTGTTGGACTCCAATTCGAAGCCAGTTGGAGTCTTATTGAATAAGAAAATAATAAGAGTTTCAAATCCAGCACCAGACAAAAAAAATATTCTTTTTAGTTTAGACAAGTACAAATAACAGTCTGAGGTAATAATGTTTTTGCACGTATTATTCTCCAGTCAAAAGACCAGTCTCATTCTCATTAGCAGATCAGGAGTCATTTCAAAGAAGAAAAATCAGATCTGTAAAAATCAGATCTGTAGTTTTTTAGAATTTTAAAACATCCTTTAAAAATCTGCAATTGCAGAAATCCTTCTTGGACAAATTTGGTCATAGAATGTATGATGACGCATAAAATAAAATAAATCCACATACTAAATATCTCCTAAAACGGTACTTTATGACTTTAGAATTACAATTGCAGAACTCGTAAGGAACCTTAATGAAATTATAGAAATTATATAAGGGAAGTAAGAAAACAAAACAAAACACGAGGTTGTATTCCTTTACCATTAATATATAGTAATAGTATTTGATTATTAACTGAGAATATATCTTTTGGATATGAGCATTTGAATAAGAAGGAAGTATAACGAAGCCAAGGTGTGCTATGATAATAAAATAATGCTGTATTATGTTATAGGTAGTTTTACATGATGGCAAGGCAAGGTTGCTTTAAAAAACTACTAACTAGTAATAGTAGGTAGGTTGTTGTTCTTCTTCATCTGCAGAAATACCAGAAATCCATGCACCTGCATCTTCTTCTCGTTCCAGACTTTGCCAAAAATCTTTAACCTCTTATTTTTTGCAATACTCTTGTAAGGAATTATATAAATTCCACATTTGACTCATGGAATTTCCTATTTCGGGTTTTTTAAAGGTGTCAAATGGCATTTTGTGGTTCTGGTTCGGGTTCTGGTACTCTCCTCTGCTATACCCATATTATAAGCTATATTGCATAACAATGAGTGCACTGCAACATAAATCCTTTAAGTGAATGAATGCGTACTCTTTAAAAGTTTAAAACTTAAAAGAAGTTGGAGTTGGAGTATTTTAGAGATTTAGAAAGCTTCTTACGTATTCATCATCCCTTGTTCAATTGAATAGTTTTCAATGTTATGTTAAGTAGGCGAGAGAGGAAATCAAAGTGATTTTCAAAGAAACCTTTTTTTCTTATCAAATCTTAACAGATATTTATTAGCGTAAATTCCTAAAGTCAGGTTGAAATAAATTTATTTAGGATTTCGATTGATTTTTTTTAAAAGAAAAGATAAAAGATTCATTATCTATGGATTATAATGAGGTATATCAGTGTCCAATGATTCATGTACATAAAAGATCCAGTTAGAGAAGGGAAAAGGTATGAGCAATGAGCAATTCAATAATTTTTATTTTTTAAACGACATGACTAAAATTATGTAAGAGACTTCTAAGAAATACGAAGAGTCGTATTCATTCCGTTAAAAAGAATATTTATCTGTCATATGAATGATGACTACTACAATATACAATAATCCACAAACTAAATATAAACCAAAATTAAAATTAATCAGAAATTAACGACGCATTTTAGTGGTTTTTTACTTGTCCACTTCCTCTGCATTATTTTGACTATAAATCAATACTTTACTAATATTTTACTCAAATAGTCATATTTATTTACTAAAACATTTTATTAGTTTAAATTATCGCAATAATTTTATTTAAAGAAAATAATTTATATACTACAGTATTAGTATTATTGTAGATGAACACAGTGAGATATTGTAGACGAAAACAGAGCTATTAATCTGAATTTATCTCAATTACTAAAAATTACTCAATTTATAATAGAATTGATTTATCTTTACGAGGGAACAATAATGTATTTATCTCTTGTGTGGCTTCTTCGTCTTCCTTCACAGTGTTATACAAAAGAGATAAGAATTCAATTGACGTAATTAACACTAACACAATCCACCAACTGCTGATTGATGCTTCTTAATTACTTCATTAAATTTAAAGAGTTGCATTTAATTTAATTGAAATTGATTAATTAAGAATTAACTACTAAAAGGATTCTATAAATTTTAAATTGAATTTATCTATCATAGCATTATTATCATGGGATGATATAATATTTGCATAATTTTAGTTTAGTATAGGTGTTGGCCAAAGAAAAGTAAATTTTTCTAGCAGCATCAAAATCAAAGCCTGGAGCAATTTCTCTGTAAAATTGCATTAACACCTTTTTGAAACTCTGGAGGTTTTGGTTTGTGTAATAAGCTCTATTAGGTAAAATTGCTTTGTCATAATAGCGTAAGTTTTCTCAGCAATACTCAGCATGTTAAAACCTCCTATTGATATAACAAACCGGTGCAGTTTTCTTTTCATTTTTTACACCTACCACATCCTTAATCTTAATACGGACTAATCTCCCTTCATATCTTGATTGATTAGACTTTAAAGAGCTTTTTTAAAAGAAAATTGAAAATATTACTATTTAATAGAAGACAAATTCATTTTTTCATTCATGACATGGAGCTATGCCTATGCGTGTTGTTTTGTTAGTATGTTGTTTAAAACGCCCACGTGCCTTTAATTGCATGTTATATATTATCAAGGATGGAATAATGCGAGGGTGTTCTATATAATATTGAATAAACAACAATCACATCATCCATAAGACTATAGGGAAGCCTTTAATTAGAAATAAGATTATTTAGCTGCTGGCAATCTAATCGGATGTTAATTTAACATCTTAATCAGAATTATATTCTCCGGATCTTGTCATTTAATCATTTAAATCATGAATCAGAGATTTTGGATTTTATTCAGATTGATTTACATATACTGTGGATTGATTCAGTTGATTTATAATTTATATGAGATGATATAATAGAGATACAATGCAAACCCTTCCTATATGGCCCATAAGAAGGATGTATGTAGTGGCCATGATGATAATGAGTGGGTGTCAGACCTTTTGCTTTTCTGCATAATTAGATGGATGGAAAACATTCCTCTCTCTCATCCATTCTTCTCATTGCAATTTATTGCAGTTAATGAAATAGCAGTTTGAGGTTTTCTACAAAGATACTTTTTAACATCTGCTTTTTCTCAGCATTGATTTCTGGCTTTGGCTTTGGCTTTTGTTCCATACAGCAGGAGCCAAGTCAATCAGAGTCATTGAGATTGTAGACATTTTACAAATATTTTAAATTTTAAAATTAAAATTTTAAATTATTATAATTTAGATGAATTTGTATTGAAAAATTAAAAACGAAATTCATGCGCTGTATATCAGTATATAATGCAAATGCAGGATGATTCAAAGTTTCTCTAATAGAAATAGCAGCAAGTTACTTCAGAGCAAAATAAACTCGAGTTGTTGAAATGAACTCAAAAACGAGAGACGTTATTTTTAGCCATGTGCCATAGTAGTATGTAGTATATGTAGTTTAGGTTTTATTTTATGTACATACATCCAAGTGAATGGCTTGTTAAAAAATTAGAGCTAAAAAACCTCACAAGTAAAAGTAAATGGAAATACGAAATACGAAATACGAAAGGAAATACGAGTAGCACAGTTTCACACAGTGAAATGAAATCATCATCCTCAAATCCTCATCATCATATACAAATACGAAATACAATATTATACAGGGTGTCAATTCCGACGCCTTGTATTTACTGAACTTCCTCTCTGCCAAAGCTAAAGGGAATTGAATTGAATGAAGATGTTCCAAAAAACAGTATAATCTCACTCTGAGCTTCTTCCTCTTCTGCAATTTCATTTCACTAGCAGATAACAACATATAGAATGGCATGGGACTAGTTGGATTTTGTATTTTATATTTTTTGCAAATCTCAAATCTCTCTATATAGTAGCATATAGTATACACTCGTAGTTTGACAATGAGATCATTTATTAGATTTGTTGAATTGAGACAGATGAAAAAAATTGACAAGTTTCAAAGTTTTCTATTCAAAATAGAATGTTTTGATTTCATCTCACAAGAGTACAAATAGAATAACAACAGAAATCACAAATGATGAGAGTTCAGTTTATCGTCACAGGGAATTAAATCTTGATTAGTTTTATTCCCATGCAAGAAGTTTCAGATTTAATACTATTTTTAGACAATTGACCTCTTCCTTATATAAATATTTTTATTTTTACATCAATCAAAAAAACTGAATAGGATCTTCTTCTTCTTCTAACAAAATACAAAATCTTGACACTTGCCATTTAAATAAATCAGAGTCTGATGGCTCAAAGCAAAGTGTTTTTTCTAGAGGGAGACAGAAATCCTAGAAAATTAAAGAGACCACACTCATATCATCATATCATCATATCAGAGTACTATGACTGGAGCCAATAAATATAAATGATGGAAGTAGAAATTCAATTCAAAAGTAAACTTTTATATAAAAAATAAGATCTCTCGACTTTCTTCCTAATGCTAAATCTAAATGGCAGTAGTAGTACTATTATTATAAGGTTAAAAAATGAAATTGATTTAAAAGAGAGGAAAGAGCCAAAGGGTAGTATTGAGTGTATATATAATGTAGGCCATTCAAATCATTCAGAAGCTTCATCATCAACCGTCTTTTCCTTTTGGCATTAGAATGAATATTTTTTATTGGATTTTTAAGTATTTACGTTAACGCATCCCTCCTGACTCCTGACTGAATATAGAATGTTGCCAAAAAATTAATGTGTTTGCACATTTTCCTATCCCGTAGAACATGGGTAATAAAATAAAAGTAAATGCAATAGTATTACGTTACAAACTGAGATTTTAGCTTTAGCTTTAGAGAAGAATGAACTCCTTCTTATCTCAAAGTAAAGGGAATGATTCATTTTTAGCACTTTCTTAACATTTCCTATGACAAATTAAGCTAGCTTAAAATAAAGCAGATCTGCTCACTTGTATTTTATACATTGACATTCATCAGAAACACTTCGTCCCGTAAATGTAAACTTGGAGCATGGGATTTCATTACGAAATATTAAAACTCTCGTAAATATTAGTGGTTGGCTTTTTTCCCTTTGTAAACATTTATACTGTCAATGTGTCAAGTTCAATTGTGTACTGTATCTCTGTTTAAAAATTCTACTACGAGGGTATAAAAGGAAAAAATCCGGAAAATTTCTTCATCAGCATCAGCAGAAAAAAAGGGAAAATATAGCGTAGATATGGGAGGGACTCATATTAAAAATATTAAGAAATACATAATATATATATGAACATATGAATAATGAGTAGCAAAATGCGTAGGTTAGCAAACTTGAGGGAAAAAAATAAAAACAGGCAAAGCAAAAGCAAAACCCAAGGAATAATATTAAGGAAAGTTGTTGACTTGCCTTACTTTTAAACTTTTAAACTTTCAAACTTTTAATGTTGCGTCAACTTGAAACTTCAAGCACCATTTTACGATTCAGCATCTTCCCATAAAATGCGTACGTTATGTAATCCACTATGTAGATGTATAGAATATTTGCCAGAATCAGCTAATTCTTTTTTACCACCGCCATTAATACATTAATAGAGATTTTACCCCTGCATTGACTACGATCATCATAGTTTAGTTTATAAGGGATGAGGTGGACTACTATAATAGTACAGCTTTGGAGTCTGATAAGGTATCGAAAGATATACACCCACACGAGGGATATATAGACTTCTTGTTTAAATTGTCATATGTTAAGGAAATGATGCGTACATTTTGAAATTTTGAAAGCTGTGATTGTGATTAGATATTCTCAACCTAGCTATAAGGATGTGCTCCCATCAATCACTAAATCTCAAAGGGGCATTTCTTAATTAGAATTAAGCTGATTTTAAAAATGCATTTAAAATTTAAATATTTCAATTTTATTTTATAAAATTGTCCCACGAGCATAGCACTGATTCTGGCACTTTATTTAAATCCCATATCGCCATATTACAATCTGTAGCAATATAATAATTTAATCGTTTACTTGCACATTACCATGTTTTGGCGTTTTAATTTTAAAGAATAAAAATACTTGAGCTTATATTCTCCATTACAAACATCTGAAATAATTCAAAAAAAATTATTTTCTTACATATTCTCATATTTTGGCGTTTGATTGATTTATACATAAAATGTGATAAAATATATTTAAATTTAGCTTTAAAATTAAAACGATGACAAATAATTCGTTGAGAATTTGTAGAATACAATAGAAGGGAACTTATTGGAGCTAATTTCTTATTCTATTTCGTCTTCCTTCATCTACCGACCTCAACGGTAGATTGTGTAGTCGTTGTTCCAGGTAGTGGGAACGGCGCCTGTATTTAAAGAAAAAAGAACCATGCATGCCTGCCACTCTGCCGCCCGTGTGAGATCATTGTTGATTTTTCAGGCAAAGGGAACGGAGCTCTCGAAATACATTCTCTTGAATACATTTTCATCTGATTTTACTTTTATTTAATTAAATTTTTAAAAACCATGGATGAACAGACGACGAAGACGGACAGGTAAGCCACCATTCATTTATTTCCGCCGATAAGTGAGTATAAAAATAAAATAAAAATCCTCGCGAATGCGAGAGACAACTGTTGTGACTAAAAAGATTAAGTCATCAGTTAAAAAATAATAAACTCCTTTGATTATAAAATATGGAGTCATTAGATGAAAAATTACAAACTCCTATGACTAAAAAAGATTAAGTCATCAGTTGAGCAATCCCTACGACTAAAACAGATCAAGTCAGTAGATGATAAATTTAATATTCCTACGACTAAAAAGATTAAGTCGATAGTTGAATCATATAAATGCTATAAAGTAATACAGATTCGTTTTTTATGGTTTTTCATTAGTTCAAAAAAGAAAGTCAAAAATCAAAAGTCACTGACAAAACAAATTGCTGAGTTGAGCCAGAATGTTATAGAACACGGAAAAATGTTCGAAGCAGTTAAAGGGGTACCAGAAATGTTAGCAAAAATAATGCGATCTTTGCCTCAGGAAAAGGCACCAGCTTCTGCAGCTGAAATCGATACCCCTGTTCAAAATGAAATTGACGAAATTATGGGGGCAATGAATACTCAGAGAGAAGTGGATAGCTCAATCGGTAAATAATTTAGCATACGATTGTTTATCCTGGGCGATATTTGTCATTAAAAATAATAATGAATTAAATAGAGGGCATGGAATCAGATCCGGCAATGATAGATCTAATAACTGAGATAGCTCCTCCAGTTACGTATGGCCCTGAGTTGCGATCAGAAGTAGCACAAATGTTGCTTAACTCCTT